>JAVTVY010036532.1:0-155474 GCA_036873755.1 Hanleya hanleyi
GAAAGATGAAAGTCTAAATCCAATTAGGGAATCAGCGAGGTACAGTTGTGTTAATACTGCCGAACGTGTAAATTATTTAGGAGGCTGTAGCCTATTAGATCAACATGTTTTGGAAGTATTTGATCAAGCTATGTTGGAAAATGGACTCTCGGTAAGGTATACACCGCTAAATTGGGTATCGTTGCTTAAATTATTTATTGTTTTGTAGAAATTGGGAGATTCCATTCAATGTAGGGGGTTGAAATTGGGTGGGGTCGTTTTATTAATGGGAAGGGGGTATATTTGTTGTCCGTTTTCACTGATCAAAATCAGCAGTTCGAACCGTTTTGCAGATATTTACCGTCTCAAATATTTATGACCAAGATATATTTTGAAGTGATACTGAATGGATTGAATTATTTCAGTATTCTGTGGATTTGCATCATCTGCTGCCTCGTCGAAATGCTAAAATGATCGAAAATGGTGGTTTCTGATGAGAAGATGTGATCATTGTAAGGTCGATCTCTATTTGACTCAAGATGAACTGGTTGATATCAGCACTGATTCAGTCAGTTGCATGGTATAACAGACTTATCAGATACCCGGCTGAGGATACTTAAATCGTCAGATACAGACATTACAGCCTAGTTTTAGCTGGATTATCCTCGCATTTTTGGATTGTTTACCTGAATCAGTGGCTATTAATTCATTCTTAGTGGAACTCCAAAACCTGAAATATTTATACAAGTTTATAATAAATACATGGACTACCTGTGCCTGCGATAATACAATACCTGATTCAGAAAGATTCGTTTGATCTTGGCTAACATCGGACATAAACCGGAAGGGTCATCCTGAATTTAGACACCTAACATGGGGGGTGGGGACAGATTTTGTCATATCATTTGCATTGTCCTTCTTTCGAATTGGCAGTTTTTGGCATCTATTTGTAGAGGGAACATTCGCAGTTAATATATAGCTAAATTTGACAGTTACACGCCTCTGAATTTTCAAAAAGATCAACTTTAATCCACAAAATTGCCCAAAATTAGCGTTTTCAAGGGTATGATATCGCAAAAATGACAATAATTTAATGGAAGGACTAACACGCTCGTAACATGTTTCCGAATATGTAGGAATATATGCACCATCCATTCAAGAACTAATCATAGCGTTTGTTATGGTATCTCTAAAAACCCGGGCCTGATCGCCAAGACCAGATATGTGCTTTAGCTAGCCGAAAACTGTTGTATTTGGATGGGGGTACATGTAGCAAAAACCATATAGCGCGAAAAGTATTAGATGGAAATGCGTGAAATTTTTCAAGCGTCCAAGCCATTGAATGATGCAAGCCCATATCTGATATCAGAATGATCGGATGAAATAAGCCCACCTAATAGGCTACAGGCTCCTAAATAAAAAAAGGTCCCGATCCGTTAACCCCTACACGTAATCTCTGCCAAAGACCAGAATTTTCTCGATTTTTTATAAAATTTTGACGGATAATGTTTGACAAGAAGTTGGTCACCTTGTAGCGCTTGAAATAAACTACTTCCTGCCGAAAGATGAAAGTCAATCCAATTAGGGAATCGGCGAGGTACAGTTGTGTTAATACTGCCGAACGTGTAAATTATTTAGGAGTCTGTAGCCTCCTGAGAGCGTGCGTGTCTATTTTCGGCCTACTTTTAGCAACTGCAAGGGGAAATCCCATGAAATCAACGCCGCGTGATGTCGTCAGCCAATCAGCTAAACTCTACCGACTTAACCCCAACGTAACCCGCCAGTTTCGAGTGATGTGCTGCCCTACTTCTTCGAAAGTACAGATCTACAACACCTCTTGGATGCTTCGGAATTTATTCATATCTGTATCTTTTGTAAGCCCAGACAATATATATCTCGGAAATGGTATGAAAAAACTGTAATTTATCAGATTTCTCGAGTCTGTTCTCCGCCGGATGGAGACCGAACAGTATACGGTGATGTATCTTATATCGCTCCACCATAATGGAGACACACGATCCGCAAACCATCTTCTGGATGGCGAAGTTTACGCAAATGAAGTCGGGGTATGATATTATTATACCTAAAGTCTATCACGCGTTCCCCTGTAATATGTCGAGCTTAAAAGCATATGCAGAAGAGAACGCACACACATCCTCTCAATATCTGTCAACATATGGACATTACGATTTAGAGATTAGAAGAGCAGATCAAATATGGTGCGACCTGATGGCGGATATAGTGTATTAGCTGGAAGGTGTTGGATAGAGATCAGCTCTTACGCACCTCAGCCATAGTTGGTGTAAATTTGCATTGATGGTGGTTATTTTTGTTGTAGACAACACCTTAAACTAACACCTGAAACGCCAGGACAGTGTCATGATCATCGAGGTGTGTTATTGTCATGGTTATATCAACCATTCGAGAAAATGACTCGGTGTATGTACAGTGAGAAACTTTAAACATTGGTTAATTTTCATTCCTGAAACTATGATTGGAATCTGGTGGACAGTGAAAGTATACATCTAGTCAATCATCATTTTCAGAAGAGTTTCTGTGGAGGTATATGTTGTATCCAGTATATTCAATACAATGTATCCCTTACAAGATTCAGACGATAAAAAAGCGTGACCTACTGGGCGGAGAAATCCGGACTACTTGCGATAACTTGGTCGGCGTTCTATACACGCAATGGCACAGCTGTTATTGAAATTTTGCATGGAGGAACAGGACAGGATTTTATCATAGATTGTTACAATATACGATGATGATTTACATATTTATATCTTCTATGCACCCTCAAGATGTATTCACGAATGAAAAGTGATACTATCAACTCCACATAGAAAAGCAACAACTATCCTGTCACCCATTGAAGAAGAGTTTTTGCTATACTCATCCTACACTATTTAATGCACGCCAGTTGTCATCTTTGGTTAGAAAACTGCAGTTATCTTGTGAATCAATTACGATGCTACCCGAGAAGATTGGCGTTGGATTTTCTACAATCAGGTATTGGAGGACCGAAATGCTCTAACCAAATGATTTAGCAATAAGAACGATATTCCTGCTTCATGGATCAGGTACGGTACTAGTGTACTTTTGGCTTTAAATTGTGACATATGTGATTGTGACACTCGTGTTACCCCTAGTATAATCGCACAGTTAGCCACCCCTGTGACTGAATTATACATTATAACGCTATGAATATAACATGCTCATGGGTGAATAGTACCGTAAACTATAAACTGCCTGATGGATGGCTACAGATGGCAGTACTATTCTATTTAAGCGGTTCTTTGCTAGCTGTGGCGCGGGAAATTTTCTGGCCCTGTTGACGGTGATCCTGAGGCCGCTACTACATCGAGTGTCTTACTATTTCGTGGCTGCCTTAGCACTGGAGGATCTGCTTCAGGGTGCCATCACCGGTACATTTAGATCATTGGCTACTATTACTGGATGCTGGCCGCTCGGAGGTGCGACCTGTGTCCTCTATGGTTACCTCACTACATGTCTCGTTGGTGTAGAATTCCTTCTCCTGGTCGCCATCACTGTTGATCGCTACATCGCATGTTGCATGCCCCTGAGATATGCTGTGCTTGTCAACTACAGGCGCTGTATATTTGCCATAGCAGCTTGCTGGATATACCCGGCAATCCTTGCCATGTTACCTTTGATTGGGTTTAGCTCATATGATTACATTCCCCGTCTACAAACATGTGTGGTTGAATGGTCAAAGGGCCCGAGTTCGATGGGGTTCATTGCAGTCATAGGTGTCACCGAGTTCTTTCCATGCACTGTCGTGATTGTGGTTTGTCAGATCAGAATATACAGGCAAGTGAAGAAGGTCACAGGGCAACCAATGCCTCAAGTTGCACACACAGGGACATCATCTGCCATTGTCATGGTATCATCCAGACCGACCAAAGCCACGCTCACCGTTTCCCTCGTGACCGGAATATACTTTGTGTGCTGGATGCCATATGTGGCAGTACGCTTCAGGCAGTTTTTTGATGAACGGCAACAGAGTGATGTTGAAATATTTAGTTTGGAGATAGCAACGCATTGTATACTCACGGTGTCAAAATTCGTCAACCCCATCGTGTATGCAGTGTATAACAGTGAGTTTAGACGAGAGTGTGTGAAGATATTTCGGCAGTAAATAACCAAATCCGGCATCCATTAACTATCCGTGGTCCATTACAATGTTTTCCAGTCATAGCGACAGGACTCCTTCATGTAAGTGTAAAATGAAATATATACACTACAGATATACCTGCTGCGTTTCTGAAAGTTAACGCTTACTATACCACATTCGAACTTCATGAAGATTATACAGGAAGAATCTTTGAAATGGTGTTTGAATACTAAATGATCGATCTGAAGCCTGATATATGGGACCGAGCCAGGCAATATATGAATGTTTGCTCCACGTTTTGTTCACACAGTGGCTGAGATGAAAAAATATATATTTTTTGTCTGATATTTCTATTTGCAGTTGTGCTTTACTGATTTCGCTTACTACGACTTCTATCTAGTACGTATATTGTTGGTTGTGGATTGTTCTAGTCGAGTCATTACGCGTTGAAGATGGAATAAATAATTACTTTTCGTCTGGGAGCTTCTCGTGTGACGCGTACTGAAACGCGAGGAACTTTCGATTATTGACGAGGACATTCTTTTGTGAACGACGGATTTCCATGGAAGCCAGTTACAAGCAACCAGCTGTGCACATTATTATGGACTGTGAAAATGTCAGTAACCAGTTACTGTGTACATGTCAGTAACCAGTTGCCATTATTATGGACTGTGTATATGTCAGTAACCAGTTGCCAGCATTGCACAATATGTGATATTTTTTTTGATGGGCAGATTTTTGTCCTGGTCAGCACCCTGCTATACATTGTGTGATAAATTGTTTGTAATTTCTATGGATGCACATCACTGGACTTTGAAAATGCAGACCTTTTTATGAAAGCGTGTTATCACCAGTGGTGCATACTACGTGGTGGATGTGTCAAGCTGTGTCATTTCGATGGAAGCTATTACAAGCTGCGACAATTATTCCCTGTATGATGAACTGTTTGTGCCATTTCTAAGAAAGCCAGGTACCCGCCATTTTCACAGACTATTTCCCTGCTTGACGAAACGCGTGTCACTTCTACGGAAGTCAGTTACAAGAGGTATGGACTGTATTATTTCATGACTGTTTGTCATTCGATTGAAGCCTGTTATCCACGTTACGTGCTATAGTACATAAATAAGATTGCATCACTGTGTGTCATTTCTAAGGAACCTCATATCAGAGAGTTGTGATAAATTGTGTGCCGACTACCTATTGTTTGGTGAATTTACTGCGTGCAATTTCTAGGGAAGCACTTTACCAGGTTATACTATTGCATGTCTGTCATACAGATCGACGGAAGCCTGTCGTCACTAGCGGGTACAGACTATTAACTGCATGATAGACTCTGTGTCAATTCTACAGAAGCAAGATATACTGCCTTTTTACAGACTATAATCATGTGCAACAAACTTTGTAATTTCTATGGAAGCCTGTAACAAATGGTACAGATTATATCTCTGTAAATTATAAGTGTCATTTGTACAAACGTCTCTTACAGGTTGAGCGGATATGCCCTTATACATATTTCACAACTATTTAATATCGCATGGAGCATTGTCGGTGTGGAGGCTAAGAATGTTCGGGTGTCCGGGTCCTATCTCCCAACCCAGCTATGACAATTTTCTCCACATTGGGGACAAGTGTCCGTCCTTGGCAACAGAAAAGGATATGAAAAGGGACCACCAGGACATTCTTATCCATCACACCGGCTATTATTCATTTCTAGATGTCATTGTCCAGGCTAAGAAAATTGATCACCAGTGCATATTAACGCAGACCAACACATACAAATTTCATGTAATAAGGAATGATACATGCATAGTTGGGGTAATTGTTTCTCATATCCTTTGTCATTGCAATAAATTCAAGTTATATCACATCTTAAGCCTAGTGTCTTGATTCCCGAAAGTTGAGTATTATATTGTCCTTAACGTGCAGTAGAATCCGTATGTCTAGTAGGTATATGTGAGCAGCTAGCGTAAGATCGTTTATGTCGTGAAGACCGGCATCTACCAAGTACTACATTATAAGCGTCTAGTCCGTCATTCAATTTTCAGCCTTCGTCCATCAAAGAATTTTCGCGTCCATGATCCAAAGATCTAATTCATAATTACATTAGCACCAATAGTATACATACAACTAGGTTAGTTTCCTTCAAGAGAGAAGCGGTCAACAGTTTTCAATGATGCCGGCAAGACATCGTGATGTTCCAAATATATCAAATCGTATCGCTGATCAGTATTCTTAATGCATATGATTTCCGCTGTAAAGTCGTTATCTACTGCATGATGTATCTCAGACACGCTTTCATTGTGACTGTTCATATTAACACTATGACGATCTTGAAATACATGGGTTCGTACGGCCCCTAGCCCCAGGTCAGCGGAATTAAACGCAAACGGTACGTCATAGATCTTACACGCTGCGCTCGTATTTTCTATCAGCATGCGATATGTAAAGCCAAATTTGAGAAACTTTTGAGTGGTGGCACTTGATGATATAGATATGTTTTATAAGTTTCTGCAAGAGTGATTTTGTCTTCAACATTGTACGCAAGTACCGCTAATTTCGATGACTAGCTCTTGCAATTTTTCATTGTTGTAGTCTCCTCAACCTGTAACCATCTCGGTCATCTATACGCGGTAAGACTGACCCTGGGATCGTATGTATCCATTTTCAGCCTACTTTCGGCAACTGCGAGAGGGAATTTCCAGAAATCAATATCACGTGACATCGTCAGCAAATCAGCCAAAGTCTACCGACGTAACCCCAACGTAACTCGCCATTTTGGGGTCATGTGATGAACTACTTGTTCAAAATTTCAGATCCACCACACCACTTGGATGATACGAAAGTTATACATACCTATATCTTTTGTAAGCCCAGGCAATATCTGTTTCAGAGGTGGTATAAAAACCTGTAATTTATCAGATTTCTCGAGTTTGTTCTCCGCCGGATGAAGGCCGAACAGAATCCGGTAAAGTACCGGATATCGCTCCGCAATAATGGAGACACACGATTCGCAAGCCATCTTATGGATGTGTACGCAAATGGTAGTCTCCTGTGATATTGAGTAGAGATTGTAATTGGTGCTCTGTTGTGGACTATGGTTTGTTGGCTAGACTAACATGGTTGACGACGTCAAAAGCTGATTTTGCTTTTAAAAATAATATGTATCATTTCAGCAACATTTTGGCAGTATCATTACCGACCACTGAGAAACGAAGAGGTCCTTGCAGTAAAGCCAATTTGAAGAAAATGTTACCTATGGTGGAATGACTGGACTTTTAATTGTATCTCGATCACTTTGCTGTGTACTGGCAAGATGGTTATTCCACCAAGTAGCCTGGTTTCACTACATTTCTTCTTAATACAAGCGTCTAGTCCGTCATTCATAATTCACCCGTCGTCCATTAAAGAATATCCGCGTCCATAATCCAAAGACCTATTCCATATCCATACATAAAACTGTATAAAACTGGGGTTTAGAATATCCGGGATATATTTCTGCTGAAAGATGACACTCATAAAGATTTTCTCAGACGTCAGATGTAATTTGCATGTGATCTAGAGATTCTCCGGTAAGCATCAATAGAGATTCGATAGAACTTAAGGAAGGGAGATGAATTGAATTCATGTGAACCGTGAAGCATAACAATCTCGACAAACTCGGGCTCAGATTTCTCGGCCATGTGGAAGGGATCGAATGAGAGTTGAGAGATTTGGCAGGCTGTTACTGCCGGACATCAAGATAGTTTGATAGCCTACCCACCTGCTGACCACGACACAAGAGGTACGTTTTCCTTGTCTACGAATCAGCTCAATTTTGACAATGTCGACGGTGATCCATAGGTCGCAGGGTACATTGGCATCGATCGCCTGTCTTTAGCATTCGAGGGCCTGCATCACGGTGTCATCATCGGTACAACTAAATCACTGGTTATTGTCTTTGAATACATCACCACCTGTTTCACTGGTGTGGAATTCCATCTCCTGGTCGCCATCACTGTAGAATGCTATAATCACAGACTGTATATCTACGACGCAAGAGGTAGGTTTAATCAAATTCATGTCACTTAATTCTGCATCTAGGTGTGAGATAATTGTTCGGCTTAATTCAAAGCGGTACATGCGATGTTTTCTCTGGCTGCGACAAAAATGGTGGATGATGTTGAACGTTTTGAGGGTGGCAAAATGGTAGTTAAAAAACAGTGGCATTTTATGGCAATTAATTATTTATTCTTTAATGGACGACTCCTGAATATTGAATGACGGACTAGTTGGTATTTTGTACAGGAAGAGTTTGTCGAAAGTTCAACTCTTGACGGTTAATATTTGGAAATCTCCTTTGGGATTCCGGTGCTGGTAAAACTTCCAGGTGTGGGCGATGCTATTAGATACAATTTATATAGTGCAGCATGTTTACAGTTATTGTTGCATGGTTACATAAAGTCATAATAACAGAACAAGTATAGTCAAATGCAAAACAATGATTACAGAGAGACGACTGCTGGTTGGTGTGCGCGTTTCGATGTACTCAGACATGCGTACTTTACAGTTCTTGGTCGCCATGCACCTGAAGACATGCGCAGATAACTCATTTTCTGGAACCAGTCTGCGAATACTGAACTACTGTTTTAGTGACTCTGAATCGATCAAATAATCAAGTGATATATTTTCGGTATTAGCAATTGAGGGATTCCCCGTATTTTTCAATGAACATTTGTTTCTTTTTTCCAAACGGATGCTTACATCTAGTCCAGTCTAATAGAGGTTTGACCCAGAACAAATTGCAACAGAATTGTTTTTGCTGCAGTGCATTTCCGAAAGGTCTCTAGAATAACATACTAAAATTCTACAAACAGATATGCATGGGAAATATATTAAATTTTAAGTTGAAATTTGAGGTATTTTTCGCGAAATTTCAGTGTTTACCTGTCTCTTGCTCCTATAAGAAAACCTTGTACTTGGAACTAAGCGTGAAAAAAATGGGTCATTACTTACACTCATTCCATTCGTTATCATATCAAGGTTATACTCAGCCTAAAATAATACCCTTGCACGAAAATATTTATAGAGAAATTCAAAATGGCGGATGTATGGGGTCATTCTAAATCTGAACTTTTTACCATTTTCATGACAGTCCAGGCAACAAAACAAATTGCAACAGAATTTTTTTTCACTGGTATGCATTTCTAATAGGTTTCCAGAACAACATACTAAAAGTCTACCAAAATCTATTTGGTGGAGATACGACTTTTTTTGAAAACAAAGATACGCCATTGTATAATACATAATAGGCCATTATGCCTCATATAAGCAAGGTAGAATATTGTTTTTTACCGTGAATAAGGACAGTTTATCATCCAGAAATCCAATTAATACATGACCCAGGGTACAGTATGCCATGGTGGTGAAAACATGTGTCTTCCCGGTGGATTTGCTGATAAGCGTAGATAGCAAACTGATAGTTCAGCATCAGGCTATATGAATTATTCATGGTAATATTCAGACAGTTAACATTTTTTCCATTAGCATAATCATATGAAAGAGGAATTCTCTCCCAAAATAAATGAAATGACAAGCTGTGATATAGTTTCCTTCAACCGATAACTGTCACATACAATATTTCCACGAACCCATGGAGATATCTCTCTATTATCACAACATGTTGCTTGTTGAAAAATACAGCTCTGCAAACCATTAATGATCTATCGCAATTGTGTGTCAGATATGTTTTGACGAAAGACGAATAATTATGCAGATCCTATCATCTAATTATCAAACAAATAATAATCTAGATTATAGGCAAACTTGATGTTCTACCATGACGTTCTACCATGCCATTTACCATGTTTCATTTTACATTTTCAACAATATAGTCCATGCTCCTACAGACGCATCTTCTTCAGCTGCAATCTTTCTTGCAGTTGCACCTGATAACCTCAAAGAGCGCCAGTGGAACTGGTGGCAGTTCAGTTTTCAAAGAGAGAAGCCGTCCACCCTCATTCTTGTGCCGGCAATGGATGGTCTTCCCCTTTCCACTCTAAACACGTGAACCTTGATACTTAGCTGATGCTGATGTAGGTTTTGTACCTGCACATATATGGTTCGTTTTTGTCACAGAAACGTTTGTATCTCATGCAGCCAATCGCTTCGTCAGGGTTACCATTGTATAAACACACAACCATCTGCAATAGATAACCTCCATCGGGACTCCCAATGGCCTGGTTGAACACTTCAGTTTATTGACGAAATAGCTCATTTAGAGTTGTTTTCTTTACGGCCGCACATTTGCCAGTGCCATGTGATCAGTATACTGTGTCACAGCCCTGAATGGCATGCACAGACAGCATATTTGTGCAGACTTACATTCCCAGCACAGCCTTTGTCTTCTTGACATTTCAAACTATCCGTTTCTTTGCATTCTCTCTTGGCTGAAAGTAGATGTCATTGTCATCCATGTCTGCATGAAAACAGAGCAGAACTAACAGGTCAATATCATCACCAACCAAAGTTTTGATGCTTTCAGTCGATTAAACGGCAGCTTTTACAATAAAAACATTTGCATATGAAACATCCCGCCCTTTCCAACTTCAGTAATGAACTGCTACTTGTTGACGTTGTTTGCTAGGAATTTGTCTTTCTTTGACTGAATAACCATGTCACTAGCGGGGCCGGAGAGTTTAGAATGTCAAGAAGACAAAGGCTGTGCTGGGAATGCAAGTCTGTTCAAACATGTTGCTTGTGCATGCCATTCTGGGCTGTGATTCTGTATTCCGACAATATGGCATTCACAATGGTGCTGCCTTGAAGAAGACAACTGTCACTGAGCTATTTCGCCAACAAGCTGAAGTGTTCATCCAGGTCATGGGAGTCCCGAGGAAGGTCATTTATTGCAGCAGCATAGAAAACGCTTATATGTTTATACAGTAGTAATCCAGGCGAAGGAATTGACTTGAGGGGAAGACCATCCATTGCAGCCACAAAAATGGGAGTGGACAATTCAATCGGTTTCTCCGTGTGAAAACTGATCTGCCACCAGCTTCAGGGGTTACTTGAGGTTATCAGGTGGAACTGCAAGGAGGATTGCAGCTGAAGCAGATGCGCCTGTAAGGATCATGGCATGGATTGTTCAAGTGTGTGTAGAGAATGTAAACGACTGAGCTGTGCAAACTCATTGAACCCAGACCTTTGAAAATGAAATTGGCGAAGACTGGTATTGGGATTGATAGTGCTGTGAAATATTCCTCAAGTTATGGCAGTGTTCATGAGGAATAACAATAAAAGTCATCATCTATATGTATGAGAAGTCACTTCCCCTAATATTGTTACCATGAACCAGAATGTAAAATGAAACATGATAAGTTATGCCGTCAACTTTGCCTATAATTCAGAGTAGTATTTGTTTGATAATTAAATGATATATTAGGATCTGCATAATTATTCTTCTTTCATCAACAACATTTGTCTTACAAACAATTGTGATGGATCATAAATGTTTGGCAGATTATCTGAACTATTGCTAAACGCGACGTTGAATCTAATTTCTCTCACTCTCCTGATTGGCAAGGCTGCATTTTTTTCAACAAGGAAAAAACACTATTGAATGTCGGATCTGACACTTGCTACGTGTTTGTGATAATAGAGTTTTATAAGTTGATGGAACTATTGTCTGTGATTGTCATAGGCTGAAAAAAAATATATCACAGCTTGTCCGTTCCCTTTCGGATAACAATGCTAATGGAAATAATGCCAACTGGCAGGATATTACCATGTATGATTATATACCCTGGTGCTGAACTATCGTTTTGCTATCTACTTTTATGAGCAAATCCATTGGGAATGCAACTGTTTTCACCGCCATAGAATAATGTATCCTAGATCATCATGTATTGATTGAATTTCTGGATGATAAACTGTCCTTATTCAGAGACAAACCAATATTTTCTATCTTCTTATATGAAGCATGATGGTGTATCTTTGTTTTATACAAAGTCGTATCTCCACCAAATAAATTTTGGTAGACTTTTAATATGTTGTTCTGGAGACCTATTAAAAATGCATACCAGTGAAAAAAATTGTTGCATTTTGTTTTGGGTCCAGCTAAAAAAACCCAGATAGATTGCCTGGACTATCCTGAAAATGGTAAAAAGTTCAGGTTTAGAATGACCCCATACATCCACCATTTTGAATTTCTCCATAAATATTTTCGTGCAAGGGTATTATTTTGGGCTGAGTATAACCTTGTTACGATAACGAATGGAATGAGTGTAAGTAATGACCCATTTCTTCCACGCTTAGTACGAAGTACAAGGTTTTCTTATAGGAACAAGAGACAGGTAAACACCGAAATTTCGCGAAAAATACCTCAAAATTTAAGATATTTCCCATGCATATGGGATTGTCGACTTTTAGTATGTTATTCTGGGGACCTTTCTGAAATGCATAGCACTGAGATACATTCTGTTGCAATTTGTGGTGGGTTGACCCCCAAAATCGTCCGTGTTGAATAAAAAAAAAACCCGGAAGATTGGAAAATTTTATCTCCAGACGGCTAGCAAAATCTGCAGCATGTTGAATCACTTTGAGATGACGTAATCTATGTGTTTCTAGTTGTTGTCGGTGAACGCGAGTCCGTGGTTTCAGACGGTTCCCTGTTTCGCCTATTTATAGAGCGCCACGTCCATTACAAGTCAGAACATACAGAAGATTTCTAGAATTACAGTTCATATTATGTTTAATTTTGAAGTGTTTGTTAGTTTTCCCAAAGAGATATGAACTGCCAATAGTGAGATTTAGACAACATTTACATCGTCCTTCTCCGCATTTTGATGTTGTATAGACTTGATCGGGACTTAGCTCATGCTTAGCTTTTGTAAGCAATTTCTTTAAGTTGGGGCCTTGTCGCTTTGTTTTCTTCAGTCGGTCATTTGACTCAAGAATGGTTATGTTATTTTTAACAATGGGGGAAAAGTTGTCGTTATTAGGATTGTGCGTATTAATGAAAGTCTGCACCTTTGCTGTTAATTGATTCTTTCTTGGATTTCTTAACGTGTCGATATCTATTGAGAGGGCTTTAGAAAATCCATTCTCAATAACTCCGTCGGGATAATCTCTTTCGAGTAGAAACTGCTTCAACTCGCGCAACCGTTTAATACGCAAGTCTGGTTTTGTTACTATTGTGCAAATTCTTCTGGCGAGATTGAACGGCACTTGGTTCTTAACATGCCGCGGATGACATGATTTGTATGCCAGATATTGTTTCGTATCTGTTGGTTTATAAAAAAATATCAGTAACAATTTGATCATTTTCTCTTTTAAGCAGAATGTCTAGAAAAGAAATTTCATCCTTAGTTGTTTCTAAAGTAAATTGAATATTAGGGTCCAAACTGTTTAGGAGATTATGGAACTCCATGATGGTGCCATATTTGCTTTTGAATATTAGAAAACAGTCATCTAAAAATCTTTTGAAGGGCGTTTTAATTTCTTCCCTGACATCCCGTCCGTATTTCTGCTCGATTTCTCCGTATAACTGTGTTTCCAGATAGCCCAATACTAAAGTCGCGTAGATGGGGGCAAATTTTGTACCCATCGCCGTGCCTAAAATTTGTCGATAATTTTGATTACCAAATTCAAACGAATTGTTTTCCAACATAATTTTGATCCCTGACAAAATGAATTCTTTATGAAAGCGATGTTCGTTTTGATTGGGATAAGTATCAAGCCAGTACTGAATGACTCTATATCCTAACTCATGGGAAATACTACCATAGCGGTTTTATAACATCCAGAGTACAAAATACCTCTTCAGCTCTAATATTGAAAGGTAGGCCTACGTAATTTAGGAAATCTATATCATCTCTGGCGTATAGGATGGAACAAATTTAACATATGGTTTTAGCAACTTATCAATCAACTCGCTTAACCTACTGGTTGGGCATATCGGGCCTACTATTATAGGTCGAAAGCATAAATCTTCTGCATTTGATAGTCGCACATATTCTGATTTTTGTGAATGAACCGCAGTTATGATTTCCTTTGATTTCTGAACTTTTGGTAAGCCGTAAAGTTGGCTGGTTTTAGATTTAAATGTAGTTAAAAAAAGATTTTTCTGATTTAGTTAGGGTTTCTCCACTGTTTTCTATAAGTTTGCCAATTTTTGTTCTGGTCAGACTATCAGTGCTGGTTCCTAACTTTTCATAGCAACCGCCATCGTTTACAATAAAACACCCTTTTTACAATAATATAAAGACAAATATTCATGAACCCGACAATGCATCAGTATGCGGCGATTGGAACTTATTCACGAGGCAATATCTAGATACAGACAGTTGTCCGAGAATAGCGTCAAATTCACCTTATCCAAGGGAAAGCACTAGAGGGAAGTTAAGGACAAAATCGACAAAGCTATTTTGTCAAGTACCAGTAGTCCATGATTCTCAGGTTTGGCGCTAAATATCACTCACGGAAAATACGATCGTAGTCCACAGATCAGTTAACAACTTTGTCTACCGGATACTCATTCATCACTATAACTTCATCTCTCAGACCGGCGATCTTACGTCTTCCTGTCACAGTCCTGAATAACACATCTGAGCTCGCCACCAATCCCAGTATGAAACCGCTGACCGTCTCCCAGATACTGAGCTTGTTTCAGCCCACACTAGATGTCAGTGGTGATACAACAGGGGAATGGTAGGCTTCATGGAAACTGACCCGGTGAATGTTGAGCTCGTCAGCTTTGTTCGGACATGCATTCCATGAACATACAGATATCTCGGTAATAACACGCGTCGTATTTGACATGAAATAATGAACTGTCGTACAAACAAACGAATTTCCACGTTTCGCACGACAGTTATCGTCAATTCCATACATAAAAATCGACATAAAAAACTGCTAGCTTTTCTAGGCTTGTATTCCATCGATATTATTGATCAATTCTGCACGTGCTGGTCTATAAGAAATGGTTTCGTGCAAGAGAGATACATCATCACTTTGCAATGATGACAGCAAATCATCGTAAAACATGTCAGCTTTGTTTGGGCATGTATTCCATTGATAATGTGAACCCCTTTTGCACGTGGCGATTTATACCTCCGCTACGTCACATAGTGCTACCGGGATCGTGTACTGTTTTATTCAGATTAGTGTATAACTATAATTTGATGTTTTCCTTGATAGCTACAACTGATGACGCACCCGTCCCCCTTCCAGCCTTCTTGGTTTGATTCCACTGTTTTGTCATCACGAAAACAGCACGTGCGCACGAGATATGTGTCCGGTTATTTAACCTATTATATACTGACCAGACACCAACACGGTATGTGTAGCTACTTAAATCGAGGTCGACCATTAACCATCTGGGTCATCTATACGCGGTAAGACAGATCCTGGCCCCTTCGTTTTATCCAGTCAATTTCTACGTTCCCACTTTGAACCCGCCTTGATTTATCTGACCCCTTCAGCGTTCAAAATCCGTGGTGTAAATTTCACCAGCTAACGACAGAAGAACAAATCAGAACGGACACATCGATTGCGAGTGAAGTCACATAGAGTGACATCGTCCCCTATTAGCGGGGTCCTTCCTCCTAATATGGTGCCCACTAATTAGGTCAGCCAATCAATAACGCTCTTCTGCGACCCATTCGAATTTCAGATGTTTTCGAGGTCAGTGACGTCTCGTGTCTATTTATAAGTTATTTGAACATTGAAGGGGTACAGATATATCAAGGGAAGTTCGAAGTGGGAACGTAGAAATTGGCTGGATAAAATGAAGATGGATCCTGGGAACGTGCGTATCTATTTTCAGCCAATTATAAGGGGAAATCCAATGAAATAAAGGCCACGTGATGTCTTCAGCCAATCAGCTAAACTCAGACAATATATATTTCAGAAATGGTATGAAAAAGCGATAATTTATCAGATTTCTCGAGCCTGTTCTCCGACGGATGGAGACTGAACAGTATACGGTGATGTATCGGATATCGCTCCGCGACAATGCAGACACACGATCCGCAAACCATCTTCTGGACGGCGAAGTTTACGCAAATGAAGTCGAGGTATGATATTAGTATACCTAAAGTCTATCACGCCTTCCCCTGTAATATGTCGAGCTTAAAAGCATATGCACAAGAGAACGTACACACATCGTCTAAATATATGTCAACATATGGACATCACGATATAAAGATTTGAAGAGCAGATCAAATACGGCGCGACGTAATGGCAGATATAGTGTATTACCTGGAAGGTCTTGGATAGAGATCAGCACTTACGCACCTCAACTATAGTTGGTGTAAATTTGCGTTCATGATGGTGGTTATTTTTGTTGCAGACAACACCTTACACTAACACGTGAAACTCGAGGTGACCATCGAGGTGTGGAGTTGCTGCCACGGTTATGTCAACCATTCGAGAATATGGCTCGGCGTATGTAACGTGAGAAACTTTAAAACATTGGTTAATTTGAATTCATGAAACTATGATTGGAATCTGGTGGACACTGAAAGTACATCCAGTCAACCATCTTTTTCAGAAGAGTTTCTGCGGCTGTATCCAGTATATTCCATACAATGTATATCTTACAAGGTTCAGAGGATAACAAAGCGTGACCTACTGCGCGGAGAAATATGGACTACTTGTGATAACTTGGTCGGCGTTCTATATACGCAAAGGCATAGCTGTTATTGAAATCTTGCACCGAGGAAACAGGACAGGATTTTATCCTAGACAATATACGATGATGATTTACATATTTATATCTTCTATGCACCCTCAAGATGTATTCACGAATGGAAAGTGATACTATCAGCTACACTTAGGAAAGCAACAACTATCCTGTCACCCATTGAAGAAGAGCTTTTGCTATACTCATCCTACACCATTTAATGCACGCCAGTTGTGACCCTTGGTTAGAAAACTGCTATTCTCTTGTGCTACCCGAGAAGATTGGCGTTGGATTATCTACAATCAGATATTGGAGGAGCGAAATGCTTTAAACCAAATGATTTAGCAATAAGAACGATATTCCTTCTTCGTGGATTAGGTGCGGTACTAGTGTACTCTTGTCTTTAAGTTGGGAATAATCAGATGTGTGATTGTGCCCGTCGTGTCACCTCTGGTGTAATCGAATATTTAGCAACCTTTGTGACTGAATTTTACATTATAACGCTATGAATATAACATGCTCATCAGTGAATAGTACCGTAAACTATAAACTGCCTGGTGGGTGGCTGCAGATTGCAGTACTATTCTATGCGAGCGGTGCTTTGCTAGCTGTGGCGGGAAATTTTCTGGTCCTGTTGACGGTGATCCGTAGGTCGCTACTACATCGAGTGCCTTACTATCTCGTGGCTGCCTTAGCACTGGAGGATCTGCTTCAGGGTGTCATCGTCGGTACATTTAGATCACTGGCTACTATTTCTGGATGCTGGCCGCTCGGAGGTGCGAGCTGTGTCCTTTATGGTTACCTCACTACATATCTAGCTTGTGTAGAATTTCTTCTCCTGGTCGCCATCACTGTTAATCGCTACATCGCATGTTGTATGCCCCTGAGATATGCTGTTCTTGTCAATTACAGGCGCTGTATATTTGTAATTGTCGCCTCCTGGATATATCCGACGATCATTGCCACCTTACCTTTGATTGGGTTTAGCTCATATAATTACTTTCCAGATCTACAATCATGTGCGGTTGAATGGTCTGGGCGCCCCCGCTCGATGGGTTTCCTTGCTGTGCTGAGTGTCACCGGGTTCGTACCATGCACTGTCGTGATTGTGGTTTGTCAGATCAAAATATACAGGCAAGTAAAGAAGGTCACAGGCCAACCGATGCCTCAAGTTGCACGCTCAGAGACGTCATCTGCCATTGTCATGGTATCATCCAGATCGACCAAAGCCACCCTCACCGTTTCCCTCGTGACCGGGATATTCTTTCTATGCTGGGTGCCATATTTGGGAGTACGCTTCAGCAAAGTTTTTGTAGAACGACAAAAGAGTGATGTTGGAATATCTAATTTGGAGATAGCGACGCTTTGTATATTCACGGTATCAAAATTCGCCAATCCCATCGTGTATGCAGTCTATAACAGTGAGTTCAGACGAGAGTGTGTGAAGTTATTTCGGCAGTAAATAACCAAATACGGCATCCATTAACTATTCGTGGTTGTTATTGAAATCTTGCACCGAGGAAACAGGACAGGATTTTATCCTAGACAATATACGATGATGATTTACATATTTATATCTACTATGCACCCTCAAGATGTATTCACGAATGGAAAGTGATACTATCAGCTACACTTAGGAAAGCAACAACTATCCTGTCATCCATTGAAGAAGAGCTTTTGCTATACTCATCCTACATCATTTAATGCACGCCAGTTGTGACCCTTGGTTAGAAAACTGCTATTCTCTTGTGAATCATTAAGGTGCTACCCGAGAAGATTGGCGTTGGATTATCTACAATCAGATATTGGAGGAGCGAAATGCTCTAAACCAAATGATTTAGCAATAAGAACGATATTCCTTCTTCGTGGAATAGGTGCGGTACTAGTGTACTCTTGTCTTTAAGTTGGGAATAATCAGATGTGTGATTGTGCCCGTCGTGTCACCTCTGGTGTAATCGAATATTTAGCAACCTTTGTGACTGAATTTTACATTATAACGCTATGAATATAACATGCTCATCAGTGAATAGTACCGTAAATTATAAACTGCCTGATGGGTGGCTGCAGGATTGCAGTACTATTCTATGCGAGCGGTGCTTTGCTAGCTGTGGCGATTTTCTGGTCCTGTTGACGGTGATCCGTAGGTCGCTACTACATCGAGTGCCTTACTATCTCGTGGCTGCCTTAGCACTGGAGGATCTGCTTCAGGGTGTCATCGTCGGTACATTTAGATCACTGGCTACTATTACTGGATGCTGGCCGCTCGGAGGTGCGAGCTGTGTCCTTTATGGTTACCTCACTACATATCTAGCTGGTGTAGAATTTCTTCTCCTGGTCGCCATCACTGTTAATCGCTACATCGCATGTTGTATGCCCCTGAGATATGCTGTTCTTGTCAATTACAGGCGCTGTATATTTGTAATTGCCGCCTCCTGGATATATCCGACAATCATTGCCACCTTACCTTTGATTGGGTTTAGCTCATATAATTACTTTCCAGATCTACAATCATGTGCGGTTGAATGGTCTGGGCGCCCCCGCTCGATGGGTTTCCTTGCTGTGCTGAGTGTCACCGGGTTCGTACCATGCACTGTCGTGATTGTGGTTTGTCAGATCAAAATATACAATCAAGTAAAGAAGGTCAGAGGCCAACCGATGCCTCAAGTTGCACGCTCAGAGACGTCATCTGCCATTGTCATGGTATCATCCAGATCGACCAAAGCCACCCTCACCGTTTCCCTCGTGACTGGGATATTCTTTCTATGCTGGGTGCCATATTTGGGAGTACGCTTCAGCAAACTTTTTGTAGAACGACAAAAGAGTGATGTTGGAATATTTAATTTGGAGATAGCGACGCTTTGTATACTCACGGTATCAAAATTCGCCAATCCCATCGTGTATGCAGTCTATAAGAGTGAGCTCAGACGAGAGTGTGTGAAGTTATTTCGGCAGTAAATAACCAAATACGGCATCCATTAACTATTCGTGGTCCGTTACGATGAAATATCCTCCTTGAGTAGACGTAAAATGAAATATATACATTACAGATAAACCTTTTTTTTTGCGGCTTTTCTGAAAGTTACCGCTTACCATGCCACATTCAAACTTCATTAAGATTATACGGGAAGATTCTTTGAAATGGCGTTTGAAGACTAAATGACGGATCTGAAACCTGCGATATGGGATCGAGCCAGACAATATATAAATGTTTGCTGTACGTTTTGAGCAAACACAGTAGCTAAGATGAAAAACAAATACATATTCTGGGTTGACATTTCTTTCTCGTAGCCACTATAAGCGGAATTATTTGCAGTTGTGCTTTACTGATTTCGCTTACTACGACTTCTATCTAGTACGTATAATATTGTGTTGTGGAATGTTCCAGTCGAGGCATTACGTGTTGAAGATGGAATGAATGATTCCTTTTGGTCTGGGGACTTTTCGTGTGACGCGTACTAAATTGGCAGAATATTTCTATTATCGACGAAGAAATTCTTTTGTGAACTACCGATTTGCACATTAGTATGGACTGTGAGAATGTCAGTAACCAGTTACTATTATTGTGAACATGATTGGGTCAAATTGACCAGATATTTTTGGGTATAGACCTTACGGACCCAAAGAGTTTGGGTCCTTTGGGTCCTTTTAGGCACGTTACGTTTATACCCAAAACTTCTGAAAGTGAGCTGTGTAAATGTCATTAACCAGTTATCATTATTATGGGCTGTGCAGATGTCAGTAGCCAGTTACCAGCATTACAGAATATGTGATATTTTGATAGGCAGATTTTTGTCCGTACCAGCGCTCTAATATCCAATATGTAATAAATCGTTCGTAATTTCTACGGGAGCACATTAATGGACTTTGCAAGAGAAAAACTTTATGTGGATGCCTGTTATCACCAGTGATGCATATTAGTGTTCTGTCCAGTTACAAGTGATATGGACGATATTATTTGATAACTGTTTATCATTTCGATGGAAGCCTGTTATCCCCGTAACGAGTTATAGTACATAAATAATATTGCATCACTGCGAGTCATTTCTAAGGAACCTCATACCAGAGAGTTGTGATGAATTGTGTGCCGACTATCTATTGTTTGATGAACTTACTGTGTGTAACTTCTAGGGAAGCACTTTATATTATTGCATGTCTGTCATCTAGATCGACGGAAGTCTGTCGTCACTAGCGGGTACAGACTATTATCTTGCACGATAGATTCTTTGTGTCAGTTCCACAGAAGCCAGATATGCTGCCCCTTTACGGACTATAATCATGTGCAACAAACTTTGTCATTTCTACGGAAGCCTGTAACAAATGGTACAGATTATATCTCGGTAAATGATTAGTGTTATTTCTTCAAACGTCTCTTAGAGGTTGAGCGGATAAGCCCCCAGTTTCATACATATTTCACATTTAATCAAGCCCCCATGTAGCATTGTTGGCTATTTTCATTTCAAGATTTTATTGTGCGTCCAAAAAGAAGAAAATTGGTCACCAGTGTAATTAACGCAGACCAACACATACAAATTTCACGTAATAAGGAATGATACATGCCTGGCATCAAATTTAAAGAAAGAAATAGTAGTACATATAAAACTAGGTTAGTTTCCTGCAACAGAGAGAAGCGGTCAACAGGTTTCAATGATGCCGGCAAGACATCATGATGTTCCAAATATATCACATTGTATCGCTGGTCAGTATTCTTAATGCATATGATTTCCGTTGTAAAGTCGTTATCTACGGTATGATGTATCTCAGACACGCTTTTATTGCGACTACTGTTCATATGAACACTATGATGATCTTGAAATACATGGGCTCACACGACCCTAGCCTCGGGTCAACGGAATTAGACGCAAACGTTACGCCATGGATCTTACACGCTACGCTCGTATTTTCTATCAGCATGCGATATGTAGAGCCAAATTTTAGAAACTTTGAGTTGTGGCACTTGAAGCCAGAGTTATTTTGTCTTCAACTTTGTTCGCAAGTACCGCTAATTTCAATGACTGTAGCTCGTGCAATTCTTCATTGTTGTAGTCTTCTGTGATATTGAGTAGAGATTGTAATTGGTGCTTTGTTGTGGACTATGGTTTGTTGGCTAGACTAACAGGGTTGACGACGTCATTCAAGAGCTGATACCATGTTTAAAAATAATATGTAGGAATTCAGTAGCATTTTGGCAGTATCATGACCGATTTTTGTAGTTATGGTGCACTGAGAAACGGAGAGGTCCCTGCAGTAAAGGCAATCTGAAGAAAATGTTGCCTCTGGCAGGAAAAAATGACTGGACTATTAGCTGGATCGCCATCACTTTGCTGTGTACCGGCAAGATGATTATTCCACCAGGTAGCATGGTTGCATTACACTTCCTCCTAAAGATCGGATTGAGAATATCCGGGATATATTTCAGCTGAAAGATGACACTCATGATACATTTTCTCAGATGTCAGATGTAATTTGCATGTGATCTGGAGATTCTCCGGTAGACATCGATGGAGCTTCGATAGTATGGCAAGCCGTTTTACTTTTTATTCGGCATTTGCTGATATCATTAAATATTTGCTGATATCTTCAAATGATTTGATGATATCATCAAATGATTTGCTGATATCATCAAATGATTTGCTGATATTACCAAATCAGTCGATTTGCTGATATCACCAAATGATTTGATGATATCACCAAATGGTTTGATGATATCAGCAAATCATTTGATGATATCAGCAAATCATTCGATGATATCATCAAATCGAGTGATTTGCTGATATCAGCAAATCATTTGATGATATCATTAAATATGGCGGAACGTGAAAATAAGCCTAAATGTTAATGCCTGCTCCCTTCTCATCCTGTTGTTTGATAATTTATACCTTGTGGTAAAGCTATCTACCGACAAATCACATGCAATATATATTACGGTACTTATAAAGACCCGGACAATAACAATAAAACCTATCAAACCTCTGGCATATACCTTACGCCAATCTTTACTAATAAATGACAAATAGAATCATGAATATAAGGGCATTCAAATAAATATACAGCAGGGAAGATAAACTTTTCCATCGCGGGTTGTTGACTTGTAGACACAAATTCATTAGATCTGCATTTGAGTATAATCGGGGTGAGGCGAAAGGGGATAATGATTTCGGGAAAGCCGGTCAGCATGGAGCATGGTATATTAAGGCAGAGCCGATTGTCGCACATACAACAATAAATTAATCTCTATGACCCTTTACTGACCCGTAACAGGAGACCAGGCTGGTACGATAAAGACAGAACTAACCAAGCCTCAATTAAGTCGTATGGCTTCTTTTTATCTTTATATGATGTGGGTACTGTACTCAATTATTACTAAAGCCGATACAGATTGAAACAGTTGTGTGACATTATTTATCTAAGCATGTCCCCTGTAAATTCAGTATGATCTCAAGCGCTATTTGTTGAACATTCCGATCACTTTTCAATTCTGTGTTATATCTATGTTGACCTTGCCGGGGGTCCGGTCGGATGTACACAGAAACTCGTGTGCGAGGTAGGTCCACCACAGTGGTTAATGGTCAGGACTTACAGGTCAACCGCCTCTAATGGGGGCAGAAATAGTGAAGCGAGCCTGTGAAACGGAACATGCGCTGTGACGAAGTTTATTGTCATTCTGAACAGGGAGCCTTCCATGTTATGGTTCATACTTTGACTTTCCACCATATTTAATGATATCATCAAATATAAAGTATTTGCTGATATCATCAAATCATTTGCTGATATCAGCAAATCAATTGCTGATATCAGCAAATCATTTGATGATATCAGCAAATCATTTGCTGATATCAACAAATAAAGCGTTTTTCACTATGAGCCAGAGTTTGGTCTGAATCGCTCACCATTACCAATGTTGGCTCTTACACCCGTCAGTTGGATTATATCGGCTTTTCCGTGACTTATTATCTACCTATTTAAAATCGGTAGCTCAGTTACTTACGTTGGTATTTGAAACACCATTAAAATATTAACCCCCAGATAAGCTGGAGATATTACAAGTCACCCATAGCCGTTTGTTGGTCCGAATGAGCCGAAATCCCGATAAGCTCCTCGGTCATCCGCGCCTCGCCGTTGGAAGTTATTGGCCGCTCATAATCCTGTTTGGCGAAATTTTGCTAATCCTGACATGGACATCACGGCGATTTCTTTAGTTCTACAGCCAGGAAGATCATATTACATGTTATCGATGTGTCCAACCGATAGAGGAATTTTCGCCCTCTGGTTGGCCTGACATGGCTGAAACCGGATTTCCTAGCCGATAGAAGCCGAAATCAACCGTTCTATTATATTTTACTGATATTTGGACGATTCACGTCTCGCTCCCACTATGCACTGCGCATAGTATAACAAGCTACCCAACTGACACCCCTGTTTAAATATTCGCTTGCCATCTGCTGTATTTTGTTGAGTTTGCTTTCTCTTATTAACAGAAGATAACTGTGTATTTTATAAAAGGAAAATGCCGATAATACAGTCGCACACATCGAACTTTGTTTTGGAACAACAAAATAACGTTTTGGGAAATTTAATCAAAGTGGCCAGATTACTGCACTAATACAGAGATTTGGTAAATAAAATATGAGTAATATTTTTACAAAATTTTACTCGCTAATAATATATCTTCATTATATCGAAAAAAGTCTTCTTCCTTGCCACATTTCATCTGCAATATAATTCCCTATTGGTAAGTGTGGTGAGTTATCCACTTACAATTGATAAAATACAGAGAGCAAGAATCGCAACACGAGATTGTTATTGGTAATATACTTAACTTCTGTTTTCTTGGATGAATAAATTGAGTGAATATGAGTATTTCGAAATTGGAGGACCGAAAGTATCGCATGTAATATAAGGTTGTCTTACTCAAGAATGAAATGGTTAAGAGACGTACCCTAGCTTATATTATATCAACGGCATTTGTATTGGCGAGAACTCCTAATATTCCCATTTGAGGACAGAAAAAAACCGCATGCTTCCATAACCCAACTTCACCAAAAAAAAACACAATTTTAACTGCTCTGCAAACTGACTGAGCAAACTAACATCTCAACATCGAATTACATATACTTAAGATAACAATTCATAATTAATTATAGATATCACTGAGATATTGTGAGGACATGTGGGAATGGTTATAGTATATACAAACCCAGCAATAAGATGTCTCCCTCGCCAAAATTTTTCCCTGAAATAATTAAGCGTGATTTGACACGAAGACAGTTTTGATATTGTTTAGCTATCAGCTCTGTGGATTTAGAAACAACTCCGCCTGTTTGCCAACATCTTTACGCAACAACTGGCGGTCAAATCGAAATTGTAAGATAAACAAATTTGGTTGAATTCAACGACTGGGAGTTGTGTATGTCAATGCGTGAATTATGGGGGAGGGGGGTCATAGGAAAAAGAGTGAGAACGACACAGTGAAAATTCAAAACTGGAGGTTAGATGTATCGAATTTTTTTCCTCAAAACATGAATATGAAGTATCAAGATTAATAACGTAAATAAAATGGTTCCCTGTATTACATAAAACCCGGCAATCCCCTGTTGGTCAGCACATGTAGTACACTTCCATTTTGCAGAACACATCTGCTAGGCGAAAAGAGCGGTGATGCAAGAGAACCGATTCCTCGACGGCCACTTGTTTACATAATAGAGAAGGAAGAATTGACATATTTTATAGTCTCTCTTGTTGTGTTGTTATTGACGATTTATTTAGTGATAATCTGTATTGTTTGGTCATGTTATTATAATAATGTCTCAAAATTTTCCAGTTACCGCACTACATTTGCCTAAGACACCGAATTGGCGTAACGTTTAACTTAAAAAGCTATTGTTCATTTCCGTGTATAGACAATTAGAACACTTTAAAGCTAAATGCTTCTATTAAACTCATACACATCACCAGCTATTCCCCCCGCCGCAGGAGGAGCCCTTATCCTTCGGGTTATTTTCATATCCCCAATGAGGAATTTTCAACTTGACTCGACGTTATTTGCCTTTCCTAGTTAAATAATATGTGATTATAGTGTATGCGGAGTATAAGTTGAATGCACCACTGGCATGGTAATCCAGTGGTAATCCAATGAAACGCAGATAATGGTCCTTGTTGAAGTGGAAAATACTCAGCATAACTTTATAAGGCTAAAAAATCAGCACAAATATATGATATAGATATTATGACAAAAAGGACAAATGATATCAATTTAGAGAGTAACACGAATTGAAGATAGTATGTGATAATATGGAATACAACACAAGAGTCTAGTACGTCATTCAATATTCAGCCGTCGTCCAATAAAGAATTTCCGCGTCCGTGATAAAATTATCACCAAATTAATAGGATAAATAATAGTATACATAGAACTATGCTGACTACCAGTCCGACAGAAGCTGTCAACAGTTATCAATGATGCCAGAAAGACCTCATGTTCCAAGAATAATATTCAGGGTAGCTGTTGTTCCGCACATCTAAGCTTTTTTAAAATTCTTAGTTGTAACCGATCCAGTAGTTGGACTCTTAGTGGCGGACTTCTGTCATTTCAACTGTGTCATTGACAGGTTATGTATACAGTCATCTAATATTATGACTCGCCTAGTTTGCGATATTCTCCTGCATCTAAAATATCTTAACATCCGATCAAGTTTGTTCTTGAACAGAGCCATTTGTGACCAATCAAATACGGCACATTATAGACATTTGTGCTTATAGGAAAGTGGAAAATGGATGTTCTGCTCTGAAAATAATACATAACGCGACGTGCGACGCGAACGTCCGCCGTGAGTCGTATTTGAAAAAGTCCAAACGCTACGTGCAACGAACGTTCGCGTCATGTTCTCGTCGCCGTCGGTCAATAGATTAACCTAGGGAATAGCGAAGCACAAAGACATTTTCGTAGCAGCCCCACGAGTGCTTCAAACTGACACTTCACACGACCCAATCGGACCACGGATGCTCGTTCAAATGCCCATTCTCCATTATTCTCTGCCCACGCATGCGCAAATCGGCGACATATCCAGGATACCCCACCCAGGCCCGGCGCAGCCCCACGAGTGCTTCAATATGATACTCAACACGACCTATTCGGACTAGACCTTCTCAGTAAAATTTATCCCATGGCCTCGAGACCCCTCACATCGTATTCCTGAGCGTAAAACAAAACAAAAATAATATGCTACACTCCATAGTGTCATGAAAAATACCCATAAATGGGTTCCTATTGGGACTATCAGGTCCATGCAAACCGTGATATTTTCAATCGATCATATTAAGTACGGTGTATAATCTGGGTTCTCGTTTAGCGACGTTGAGATTGGTCAAGACCGGGATGGGTCACAAGGCGCTGTATTAGCTTGGCTAATGAGTGTCCATAGTATCGCTGCCTGTATGATGATGCATAATGTATGTATGGCTAAAACCCTGATGGTGGAAGATTGAACTCTGTGTTCAACTGATCTCCGGACATTCCCGGAGATGACCGGGTCTTACCTTAAGATTACCGGACATTCCCGACGATTCCCAGCGAATCAAACTGGGGATCAGTATTGACTGGGAAGTCACATGGACGGGGATTTATCCACATATATAATTTATCCGCGACGTCATATAAACACGTGACCATAACTGAGATCATCCCCGGAAGTGACCCTTGACACGTATGTGACGTCACAGGATGTGAAATCATCCGTGATATCATCCACCTCTTCATTTCCTCCAGCCCTCAGAAATACGACAGAATAAGGGTTGTATATACTATTATGTACAATAAAATATACCTTAAATTTTGTATGCGAAATTAAGCATATGTTGTTATATCATTGGCGTGATTTTTCTGCCTTTGTGTATCATATTTGTCGTGACGATAAATGTCATCCGGAGAACACTGCATGGTCAGTCAAGCGGATCAACTTAAACGAGCACTATACAATAATATTAAGATGGAATCGCGCGGTTATCGGGCGACTCAAAAAGAACTAGAAGAACCCAGGGGTTATTGTAGGGTGTACTGGACGAAGTAAAAATTACCGGGCGGTGAACCATAAGGTAATGGATTTACAGGTAAAACATGAATAATTCACCAAATCTTGCCTCGGACGTCAACAGGCAACATGGGAGAGAATACCGAGCGATGTACAAAGTACCAGGGGATAAATGAAAACACACTGGTACGGAGAAAACTTGATCATTTAATCAGAAAACGATACAAAAAAAACCAGATGAAATGTTGTAAAATAAATGCCCTACTGCGAAAGCGTATCAGGCAGTAACAGAAAACGGCGTATAATATCTCTATCACGGTGAGAACTAAAAGATCATAGCCAGTTCTATAATTTTCTAACAGTATACCGGGGAAGACTCAGTCTCAGTGAACTGCCATATAATATCAAGGAATATTCTCCTGATTTACCATCTTGGTTTACCTAGATTGGGAGAGACCGACCAGGAAAGATAGGCGGGATGATTCCAAATCAGACAGATGAGAGTGTGATTAAAATCGTGCACCGGGTACGTTAGAAAACGGCAAATTTTAATCGTTATTTATATGGGACATACACAATATTGTATGCGACATTACGAGAGAGTGCAACAGACGATATAAAAACTACTGGGCAGTGCGCCGTGTAAGAAAACAAACTGGTAGAAAACGTGCTGATTTAACTTCAAATTTAGAGTACCGGATGGTGAATGAGGTACCGGACGATATAAGCAAAGTTACGATTTGAATATCTCAGTTTGATCTATCATATAAATAATCACGCGAGTGTTTTTCTTGAGCTTCTATCAAAACTAACGCACATTTGCAACCATACCCAACTATAGATAGTAATTTCTGCTAACTGGCCTCCGCGGTATATTACTGCACGCTTGGCTGAACACAGGTGCCAGCCGTCTTTTGACTGCCGCTTACGTAAACGGTGTACGCCCGACAGTGTTTTGTGCCCGACTCAAGATTATCCATCTTCATTTTATCCAGCCAATTTCTACGTTCCCACTTCGAACCTGCCTTGATTTATCTGGACCCCTTCAATGTTCAAATAACTTATAAATAGACACGAGACGTCACTGACCTCGAAGGTATTTGAAATTCGAAATGGGTCGCACAAGAGCGTTATTGATTGGCTGACCTACATTGTGGGCACCGTATTAGGCAACCTGTAACCATCTCGGTAAGACTGACCCTGGGATCCTGTGTATCCATTTACAGCCTACTTTCGGCAAGTGCGAGAGGGAATTTCCAGAAATCAATACCACGTGACTTCGTCAGCCAATCAGCTGAATCTACCGACGTAACCCCAACGTAACTCGCCATTTTCGAATCCATTTGCGTACACTTCGCCATCCATAAGATGGCTTGCGAATCGTGTGTCTCCATTATCGCGGAGCGATATCCGGTGTTTTACCGGATTCTGTTCGGCCTTCATCCGGCGAAGAACAGACTCGAAAACTCTGATAAATTACAGGTTTTCATACATACCCCGGAAACAGATATTGTCTGGGCTTACAAAATATATAGGTATGAATAACTTTCGTATCATACAAGAGGTGTGGTAGATCTGTAATTTTGAAGAAGTAGATCATCACATGACTCGAAAATGGCGGGTTACGTTGGGGTTACGTCGGTAGACTTTAGCTGATTAGCTGACGAAGTCACGTGGTATTGATTTATGAAAATTCCCTCTAGCAGTTGCCGAAAGTAGTCTGAAATGGATACACACGATCCCAGGGTCAATCTTACTCCGTATAGACGACCGAAATGGTTACAGGTTGTTTCGAATCATGTGATGCCCTACTTGTTGAAAATTACAGATCTACCACACCTCTTGGGTGATACGAAAGTTATTTATACCTATATATTTTGTAAGCCTAGCCTATATCTGTTTCCCAAATGGTTTGAAAACCTGTAATTTATCAGATTTCTCGAGTCTGTTCTCTGCCGGATGAAGGCCGAACAGAATCCCGTAATATACCGGATATCGCTCCGCAATAATGGAGACTCACGATTCGCAAGCCATCTTATGGATGGCGAAGTGTACGCAAATGCTTATTAGGAGGAAAAACGCCGATAATAGAGGATGACGTCACTCTACGTGACTTCACTGACCTTCACTCGCAATCGATGTGTACGTTCTGATTGGTTCTTCTGCCGTTAGAAGGTGAAATTTACACCTCGGATTTTGAACACTGAAGGGGTCAGATAAATCAAGGCAGGTTCGAAGTGGGAACGTAGAAATTGGCTGGATTAAATGAAGATGAAGATTACCCAGCTTGTGGTCAATTGGGGTCTCCAGCTTACTCGTTGCTTGTACATTCAACTCCCAATGTATTATCTTTAAATATGTTTAATTCCAATATTTATATCTGATCTTATAGGCAAGCCTGTTACACACACACACACACAAAAGGCATATGTGAGAGCAGATAATGAACATTGAATTTAAGCAATAAAACTTAGGTGAAAGAATATAACAATATATTAATCATAATATTGGTTGAAGAGAAATGTAACATGTGTTGTATTATCCATGTATTCTTGCAGATTATTGGGGCATTTCGACCTACCAGTTATAGTACAATGCTTGTGAAAATATTCAAGAAAAGTTAGTACCGATACCATGTGAATTTCACTGAATAACACTTCCATGTTCCTGTTTCAGTATTACATCAACAAACATAAAGCACTGCATTCTAATAAAGGAAGAGGAGTTCGCCCATCCATTTGGCAACAAATACTCATTTAAAGTCGATTACATTCTACGTTTTCAGGGTGGGATAACGGTGTAAAGAAGCCGAACGATATTATTTTTGGTGTTGATCACATAATCATGTTATGAAAATCAACCTGCTGAATGCATCTGTCCACAGGTCTAAGTAGCACTGTTTTGTCAGAGATTTTTTTTAAATTTAAAATTTAATTTTTTTAAATTTTAAAATTTTAATTTTTTTTTAACATCTTGGAAAGATTAGATTATTATATAGCTTACTCTAATACTCATACATGGTCATATTTTAACGCGCGAGCTCGTGTTTGCCAAGCATGGAAAATTACACAAAATAGTATATACCAAATAGTCTATGTATTTGGTATATACTTTGTGTAATTTTCCATGCTTGGCAAACACGGGCTCGCGCTTTAAAATATGACCATGTATGAGTATCAGAGTAAGCTATATAATAATTTAATGTTTCCAATATGTTAAAAAAAAATAAAAATTTTGAAATTTGAAAAAATTAAAATTTTAAAACTCAAAAAAAATAAGTTTTAAATTTTCAAAAAAAATCTCTGACAAAACAGTGCTACTTAGACCTGTGCATCTGTCCATAACGTTTTCGAAGCGTCAATAATCAGTGATAATGGCAAGAACTCAAGCTACATAATAACAGAAGGTTCAAGAGTTAAATACTTCGATTCTATTGTTCGACTTCCTCCTTTGCAAACATTAAAGGAGTAGAAAACCCTAAGGCGATGCATACGAATATCGAAAGAACTATATCATTAGTATTCGAAAAACAAAACAAATCGGCTTTTCTGGTCATTCCGAATGAATGAGAACATTTCGAACATCAGAATTATTGCCCAGAACAAGAATCCGTAGAGGTCGCCATTTTAACAAGCCTGAGAGCCGTTAGCCAATGAAAATCCTTTAAATATCACCTGACAATATTTCTGTGACGTAGTTGGGCCTCAGCCAGAGTAGCTAATAACATGGAGGCCAATTGTAAGTTATTGTGTCGATGGCTTTTGACAGATCGGTGGACCTTTCGTTAGGCCCCAAGACGATTATGAGGATCGTGATATATGAATGTCGAATTGATATACAGGTTGACATGTGGCATTTTGCATATGATTTCACAAGCTCTCTTTCTGAGGCAAGAATATCAGACCACAACACCCAATAGCAGTAGAAGAAACGCTGCTAATGTTTTACCTTATGGGATAGAGCCCGGATGACAATGTGATACTTGTCGCAGCGCCATCTACATAAAACAGTATGGCCCATCAAACGTCACAGTCATTCCAACATGTCGCAGATCATAAAGTGTTAAAGTGTGAACGATAAATCGGTGTTGACTCAGCTGTAAAATTTTGTTAATTTTTTCTACGGGTGTTTTTGAAATCTGATGGCATAATTCTGTCATGTCGAGCACGAGTTTACGCAGAGTTTACTATTCCTTTAAGTTGACGATTTCTGGGTAAAAAAACTCTATTCTAACAGCAAACGTTACGACGGAAATGTTACAATCTTCTATTTTGTTCGAAGTTTTATATAATGATTAGTCAGAATAGACTTCGCCTCGTGCATTACACAATTGTGATCCTTGCTTAATCGGCCCAGCAGCTATCGTCAACTGTCATCAGGTCTCTGCGTTAATTGCCACCGACCGGCCCCCAATTAATCACTCCAGCTGAACGCCTTATAGTGTATTTCTCTAAAAATTCTCAAACTTTAAATTGGAATGGGAGCAAGAAGATATACAATACTTAGATGAATTAAAGAACCATGAGATAGACCCGATGTGGTATTATAACGCCATGCTGGCAAATATGAACTACTTTCGGCTTTTTCTTGAAACCCTTTAGGTGCTTCATGAAAATGCAAATGGAACCCTGATTCTCAAATCAAATTGGAAGCAAGTAAAACATTTTCGTTGGGAAAATAGAATAGCACATCGTATGGATATACTATTCGAAATTAACTTAATATGCGTAAGGAGAATTTCTTTCATATACTGAATTTGAAAAACAATTTGATTGTTCGACAAATGTTATACTTTCCTTTGGGTGATTAAAGCTGTGAACGCTTATATGAAAAAGTTCCCTTCCAAGTACGGTAAACTAGAAAACCCGATTATACCCTATCCCGTCGCAGTTTTGACAAATAGAAGAAAGGGATGCAAACCTTCTTATTGAATACTCATCCAGAGAAAGTATAGTAAGCCAAATTGGAAGCCAAATGGGAAAGAATATTCACGATTCAGCAAAATGAATGGAAGTTAATTCACTTGCTACTCTTTTTGAGCACGTCTGACACCAGTTTAATATGGCTAGAATGTCGAAATAACCAACAGAATACTGGCTACAGATACTTTCCTTCGGAAAATCAAGATGAGGTTTTCCGCTATTTGTGATTTATGCAAAAAAGAGACAGAATCATTAGAGCACATATTTGTTCAGTGCAAAATCTCAAAAGCTTTTTGGAGCGGTCTTGCGGACTGGATAGAGACTGGAACGGGTACATTTGTACAGTTTACCAACAAGTTACTTATGTTTGGGGGGAACAAAAACTGCAGATGAAGTAATAAATTGTTGTATTTTATTAGCTAAACAATTTATATACAGATGTAAATTGAATGGCAAACTACCAATTATGTTACTGCCTTTAAAATATATTGAATGATTATTATCATATTGAACGAGTTAGCCATGCCATAGAATGCGAACAGGAAGTGTTCCAGAAGAGATTTTAGTCCTGGAAAAGGTTGATAGCTGACATTTGAAATGTTTACATGTGTATGTATTTGTGTATTCCCCAATCGAAAATAATAATAATAATATATAAAAACTTAATATGCTGGCAAATGTTGTCACCCGAACAGAAATGCTTCATTTTCAGCTTCGAAAACCATTGTCCCATCTACTCTAGGTTCAATTTCCCAGGCCATGTTGAGCAGTGGAGGCGATCTGCGCCACACAGCTTTGTCTTCCCTTGCCACTCAAAGTTGCACATGCACAATAATTCGCTTGTCGCATTCAATGTTAATTTATTTCTGTCTTTCACTGCCTTTGTGATATGGTAATGGTCATTAAGTGAAATAATCTCTTGCGGATAGCAACTTCCTGAATAATTCTGCAAATAAACGAATTATATAGCAGGCTGCACCAGTCTTCTCGTTGTAAAAGCATATCAGCTAAGCGGATTAGCTGTAGCCCACGGTTCATTTTGTTATACTAAATGCAAATATTCGGGCCGGTATTTTGCTCAAAGTTCAACGTATAGGTCTACTTTCGAGACGTTCATGTAGATAGAAAGATATAAGCACCCGTAATTATTATGGAATTATTTCGAGGTATATTATGTTAGTTGGAAATGGTCACCTATATTCCACTTGTTATCATATGTTGGCTTTGGGCAGGGGGACTGATATTTTAACGTTTATAATACTTAGACAGTTAGATACATGAACATAAAACACGCATTTCAAGAGCGGATATAGCGAAAATTCATAGTGGGGGGGGGGGATGGGTCGATTAAGACAGCCCAACCGGCGAGGGTCCAGGGGCCGCCTAGGCCAGGAAAGCTCCGGATCCTAGATCGCCGCAGTCAAATATTCACATATCATGCCTGAATCTATTTGACTTTCTAGTTGTATTTCGTACTGGAACATTATAAAACAGTACAATACGAATACGATTCATTAATACAAAGTTAAAAAGAAGTGAATTCTCATAGAGCAACAGGTGAGGGAACAGGGCCCGTATAGGCCCCAGAAACTCCCGGTCCTAGAATGCAGGAGATGCATTTTGCCCGTTTTCTCGGAAATAAATAATGTAATGTATTTTATATGATGGCCGAGAAGGGACATCGCTGTATTGTGTTAATGATTACGGACCGACACACGAAGGCAGGGTGCGAAGTCAGGATGCGAAGGACGAAGGTAGGATGCGAAGCGCGAAGTCAGGATACGAAGTGGCGAAGGCAGGATGCGAAGCCAGGATGCGAAGCGCGAAGTCAGAATAAAGAAGTAAGGATGCGAAGCGCGAAGTCAGAGTGCGAAGTCGGGAAGGCAGGATGCGAATGGGCGAAGTCAGGTGCGGTAACTTCGCGTTTCGCATCCTGCCGTCGAATCCTGCATGCCTTCGCGAGTTAGCACCCTAAATTCGCATCTGACTTCGCATCCTGGCTTCGCGCTTGGCATCCTGGCTTCGCACTTCTCATCCTGCCTTCGCCTCATGATTTCGCGCTTCGCATCCTCCATTCGCATCATGATTTCGAGCTTCGCATCCTGCCTTCATCCTTCGCATCCTGACTTCGCGCTTCGCATCCTGGTTTTGCCACTTCGCATCCTGCCTTCCCGGCTTCGCATCCTGATTTCGCGCTTCGCATCCTGCCTTCGCATCCTGGCTTCGCGCTTCGCTTCCAGTCATTTACATTGTCACTGTTTGACTCCGTTTGAATGTCTGGTTTAACACATACAAATCCGGTTTTTAGCACATCACGCCACGTGGTGCACTCGAGGCGATAATGTCCTTTTTGTCATAATATCTATATCATATATTTGTGCTGATTTTTTAACCTTATAAAGTATTTTCCCCTTCAACAAGGACCATTATCCGCGTTTCATTGGATTACCACTGGATTAGCATGCCAGTGGTGCATTCATCTTATACTCCGCATACAATATAATCACATATTATTTAACTAGGAAAGGCAAATAACATCGAGTCAAGTTGAAAATCCTCATTGGGGATATGAAAATAACCCGATGGACAGGGGCGGCGAGGGGAATAGTTCGTGATGTGTATGAGTTTAATAGAAGCATTTAGCTTCAAAGTGTTCTAATTGTTTATACACGGAAATGAACAATAGCTTTTTAAGTTAAACGTTACGCCAATTTGGTGTCTTAGGCAAATGTAGTGCGGTAACTGGAAAATTTTGAGACATTATTATAATAACATGACCAAACAATACAGATTATCACTAAATAAATCGTCAATAAAAACACAACAAAAGAGACTATAAATATCAATTCTTCCTTCTCTGTTATGTAAACAATTGGCCGTCGAGGAATCGGTTCTCTTGCATCACCGGTTTTTTCGCCTAGCAGATGTGTTTTATTCTGCAAAATGGAGGTGAACTACATGTGCTGACCAACAGGGGATTGCCGGGTTTATGTAATACAGGGAACCATTTTATTTACGTTATTAATCTGATATTTCATATTCAAAAATCGATACATCTAACCCCCAGTTTTGAAATTTCACTGTGTCGTTCTCACTCTTTTTCCTATGACCCCCCCCCCCACCTCCCCCATAATTCACAATTTGACATACACAACTCCCAGTCGTTGAATTCAACCAAATTTGTTTATCTTTCAATTTCGATTTGACCGCCAGTTGTTGCCTAAAGATGTTGGCAAACAGACGGAGTTGTTTCTAAATCCACAGAGCTGATAGCTAAACAATATCAAAACCGTCTTCATGTCAAATCACGCTTAATTATTTCAGGGAAAAATTTTGGCGAGGGAGATATCTTATTGCTAAGTTTGCATATACTATAACCATTCCCACATGTCCTAAAAATATCTCAGTGATATCTATAATTAAGTATGAATTGTTGCCTTGAGTATATGTAATTCAATGTTGAGATGTCAGTTTGCTCGGTCAGTTTGCAGGGCAGTTAAAATTGTGCTTTTAGGTGAAGTTGGGTGATGGGAGCATGCGTTTTTATCCTGTCCTCAAATGGGAATATACGGAGTTCTCGCCAGTACAAATGCCGGTGGTATAATATAAGCTAGGGTACGTCTCTTAACCATTTCATTCTTGAGTAAGACAACCTTATATTACAGGCGATACTTTCGGTCCTCCAATATCGAAATACTCATATTCACTCCATTTATTCATCCAAGAAAACAGAAGTTAAGTATATTACCAATAACAATCTCATGTTGCGATTCTTGCTCTCTGTATTTCATCAATTGTAAGTGGATAACTCACCACACTTACCAATAGGGAATTATATTGCGGATGAAATGTGGCAAGGAAGAAGACATAATCTTCGATATAATGAAGATATATTATTAGCGAGTAAAATTTTGTAAAAATATTACTCATATTTTCTTTACCAAATCTCTGTATTAGTGCAGTAATCTGGCCACTTTGATTTAATTTCCCAAAACGTTATTTTGTTGATCCAAAACAAAGTTCGATTTGTGCGACTGTATTATCAGGATTTTCCTTTTATAAAATACACAGTTATCTTCTGTTAATAAAAGAAAGCAAACTCAACAAAATACAGCAGATGACAAGCGAATATTTAAACAGCGGTGTCAGTTGGGTAGCTTGATATACTATGCGCAGTGCATGGTGGGAGCGAGACGTGAACCGTCCAATTACCTATATCAGTAAAATACAATAGAACGGTTGATTTCGGCTTCTATCGGCTAGGAAATCCGGTTTCAGCCATGTCAGGCCAACCAGAGGGCGAAAATTCCTCTATCGGTTGGACACATTGATAAGATGTAATATGATCTTCCTGGCTGTAGAACTAAAGAAATCGCCGTGATGTCCATGTCAGGATTAGCAAAATTTCGCCAAACAGGATTATGAGCGACCAATAACTTCCAACGTCGAGGCGCGGATGACCGAGGAGCTTATCGGGATTTCGGCTCATTCGGACCGACAAACGGCTATGGGTGACTTGTAATATCTCCAGTTTATCTGAGGGGTTAATATTTTAATGGTGTTTCAAATACCAACGTAAGTAACTGAGCTACCGATTTTAAATAGGTAGATAATAAGTCACGGAAAAGCCGATATAATCCAACTGACGGGTATAAGAGCCAACATTGGTAATGGTGAGCGTTTCAGACCAAACTCTGACTCATAGTGTTTGATGATATCATCAAATGATTTGCTGATATCAGCAAATCATTTGATGATATCAGCAAATCAGTTGCAGATATCATCAAATGATTTGGTGATATCAGCAAATATTTGATGATATCAACAAATATTTGATATCAGAAATATTTGTTGATATCAGCAAATATTTGATGATATCAGTAAATCATTTCATGATATCAGCAAATATTTGATGATATCACCAAATACTGAATAAAAAGTAAAACGGCTTGCCATACGATAGAACTTAAGGAAGGGAGATGAATTAAATTCATTCCGTGACGTATAACAAGCTCGTCAAACTCAGGCGCAGTTTTCCGGACTATGTGGGAGGGAGCGAATGAGTTGAGAGTGTAGGCATGCTGTTACTGCCAGATGTCAAGATAGTTTCATAGCCTACCCACCTGCTGTCCGCGACACAAGAGGTACTTTTACCTTGCCTACGAATCAGCTTAATTTTGACCAAGTCGACAGTGATCCATGGGTCGCAGGGTACATTGTCATCGCGCGCCTGTCTTTATCATTCGAGGGCCTGCATCAGGGTGTCATCATCGGCGCAACTAAACCACTGGTTATTGTCTTTGAATACATCACCACATGTCTCGCTGGTGTGAAATTCCATCTCCTGGTCGCCATCACTGTTGACAGCTATAATCACAGACTGTATATCTACGACGTAAGAGGTAGGTTTAATCAAATTCAGGTCACTTAATTCTGCATCTAGGTGTGAGATAATTCTTCCGCTTAATTCAAAGCGGTCCAGGCGATGTGTTCTCTGGCTGCGACAAAAAGTGGTGGAGGATGTTGAACGTTTTGAGGGTGGCAAAATGGTAGTTAAAAAAACAGTGGCATTTTATGGCAATTAATTATTTATTCTTTAATGGACTCCTAAATATTGAATGACGGACTAGACTTTGGTATTGTGTACAGGAAGAGTTTGTCGAAAGTTCAACTGTTGACGGTTAATATTTGGAACTCTGTTTTGGGATTCCGGTACTGATAAAACTTTCAGGTGTGGGCGAAGCAGGTAGATCAGTAGGTGAACTTTACCAAGGTTTTATTCTTACAAAATCTGTTTATATATCGCATATTCAACTCATGCTTAATGCTGTTTAATTATTCAATTAATTTTGTATTCATTTCCATTTTTTTATTCAATTCTTCAAAGTTTTGTTTCTGTTTTTTCCTCCAATATAATATTAGCCATTATTAGTATTATTTTTTTTGCCTTATGCATTCCTATCAGGTTTTTACTCTTTTCATTCTGTTTCTCTTTTCAACTTTTTTTCTCGCAATTAAAAGCTATGATACATTTTGTTATCCTGTGGCAAAGTGCGATCAGCCTTCACATATATCTTTGGAGCTATCTTGAAGTCGAGCTGATTCGGAAGGAAATGATGTAGTCTGGAGTGAATCAATGCTAACCTGCCCTAACTGTGAAATATGTGTGACTTTGATGTTTTCCGTGTTTATGTCGTCAGCGTATTAATGTTTGTGTCCAACACTCAGACTTAATTGCTTTAATGATAATATCATTAGAGCAATATTTGGAACAAATCATGTACATTTTGAGAAATTCCTTCCACCAGGGAGACCTAAAGAAGAGCACTCTAACCGGCACTCCATCACTACTTTAATAAAAACAGATCAAAAGGTCTGTACAGGGGGCGGGCCTCGGGGACGAAACGTCGACCAGCAGAATCTCGCCATATACAGGCGTTTAAAGCCGAAGTAGCAAGTAATTTTCTTAAAACTTATTACAAACTTAACTAGAACAACAAGGGAGAATATATTTAATACAAAGGATTTATTAGACGAACGAAGAAATTATTATAGTGACCTTTACTCGGAAAAGAATAAAAAAGAAAAAGAAAAGATAGAGGACTATTTAACAAATACTGAGTTAAATGGACTTTCGGACACAGAGGCAGAACAATTAGAGGGGCATATAAAATATGAAGAACTTGCACAAGCTTTGAAATAATCCAAGAATAACAAAAGCTCAGGCATTGACGGTTATCCGGTAGAATTCTATTAATTCTTCTGGAGAAAATTAAAGGGTTTGTATTAATGTCAGCCAACGAAAGTTTCATAAGGAAGAACTGTCAATAACACAGAGGCAGGTGTCATTACATGCCTGTCAAAAGCCAAAAAATAGCTTAAAAAAAAACTGGAGATCGATTTCTCTTCTCAACGTAGGATATACATTAATATAGTATTGTATAACTTATCTATGGGGACCAAAAAGAGGTTCATCCCAGGCCGCTCAATTGGAGAGAATGTGAGGCTATTATACGATGTAATGTGTGAAACAATATATAAAGAGATTCCTGAACTCTTACTATCGATAGATTAAAAAAAAAGCTTTTGACTCAATATATTGGGATTTCATCAACTGGCATATTAAACAATTTAATTTCGAACAATCTATTAAAAAATGGCAACAACTCTTTTACAAAACATTCAGAGCTGTATTGTTCCAAATAACCACCTCTGACCCTTCCGCGATATTACAAGAGATTGTAGACAAGGCGATCCGATATCACCATATTTGTTTTTACTTTGTGAAAAGGATTAGGAACAACCGAGACATTAGTGGACACTGGATAAATAATACCGAATACAAACTTTGCCAATAGGCAGATGATACCCAGCTAATCCTTGAGGATTCGGAAAAATTGGAGAGACATTTACGAATATTCTGGTTTGAAAACCAATATTGAAAAGACAAATGCAATGTGGTTCGGCTCTCTCAGTGGTGCAGAGATCAAAATCTGTCGAGAAATTAAACTATCCTGGGTTAATGAATTGAGGGTATTGGGTATAAAGTTCAGCTCTTTAGATTTCCACGATATATGGAAAATTAATTACGTTTCGAAGTTAAACAACCTTAAAATTGAAACTAAGAAACTTAACCCTGCTGGGTAAAATATCTGTTCCTCAATCCCCGGCCTTGTCAAAGTTTGTACATCTCTTCACTTTCCTATAAAATCCTCCAGACAACGATATTAAGGAGTTAATCCCATCCTCTTCTTGTTCATTTTGAATGGGGGCGCTGATAGGATAAAAAGAGTTATAATAACCGAGGACTACAAAAGCGGCGGATTGGGAATGACTATATACAATCACTAATGTGTTTTTGGATGCGGAAAGTGATTCTACAAAGCGGCAAATGGCAAAATATTATAGATTGAGAATACGCAATTTAATAAGTCTTTGTTCGATTGCATATATATATATATATTTGTTAAGCCTGTCAAAAGCTAAACGTGCTTCATCATAGACATCAAAATGGAATAAAAATATTATATATAAAAAACATGAGAGAAAATAAAACGCACCCCTATCTATATTTAGCAAAGTTTGACTTTTTTTTAGAAATTAAGAGATATCAGTTTGTTAAACTCAATCGATAAAAAATTTGAGCAATGTTCTCCCTTTGACAAAAATAAGTACGTCACCTCTCAAGTTGTTGTCGGCCGAATCAAGAGGTGTTTCAGAAACAACTGGATGTTACTTTGACTGTATGTCCGAGAAAAGCATAAAGTTAACTTTATTTACTAGAAATCCTCGTTTGCACTTCGCGCCCGATACTCTTTATGAGGCATGAACTAGGAATTCTACTTAGAAATAGAAGGGTGTACCGTCATCCACAGATTGCATCCTTAAGGTTACTGTATGGGGTCGAAGCTTCAAACCTCGATTTTAGTTGTTTTGTCTTATACAGACTCAATCCATTCGCCGTGCAGTATAGGTACTGATTGGTTTTTGGCCGTTTTCTCCGTTCAGTTTTTCGCCCAAAAGTGTCTTTTCCGTTCTAATTTCTCTTTTGTTATTTGATGTACAAACATGATCTTTGGACACAATATTCCAATCATGTAGGTGTTCAAAAGGTTGGCTCAAATTTTATAAGTTCGGCCCTGTTCATGAATTATTTATGATTTAGTGGAGAGGAGTTTTTGTAGATTTTTTCAATCTTTCAACTTTGCACGACGATAAAATAACTTCTATGCCCTAACTAAAAAAACTGAGGCAGCTTATTTTTATTCAAATGGTAAAGTTCATTATTCCAAAAAAACACAAGTTTGTTTGATGAAAGCTGAGAGAGTTATTAGCGCGTGATTTTGAGGATTATACTTTTCTAAATGACATCATTTATCTTTAAATAAATCGATTCTTGTAATAAATTCGAGAAAGTTATTTATTTATCTAAATACCTTGAATCAAGGGCTTTCAGAAAATGTATAGTTTCTATGAATACAAAAAAGCACTGCCCCGTAATTAAGCAAAATTGTGATACGTATACGTACGAAACTGGGACACGATACAGCAACCTTAAACAAAAGTGAAGAGCTCTGCATCCATCAAAACAGTTGTTGTGAAGCATACTGGCGTTATCACCAACGACATCTATTTAAAAAGACTGCACCCATGCTAATGATATCAAAATACAATCGGTGTAATACTAGGGAGAACTCGACAAGGTTATTTTATCAAGCACTTGTACTTCATGTTTTCAGGTTTCGCCCTAAATATCACTCACGAAAAATACGATCGTACCCTACATAATTCGTTCAACCCGCGCTCAGCTAACTCAGTTTGCAAACTTGTCATACCGTAAACCTGCATCTATTAGACCGTCGACCTTAAATCCTTCTGTCGTATTACCGAAGAGCATATATGAACTCGCCACTAACCCCAGTATGAAGCCACTGACCGTCTCTCAGATACTAGATGCCACTAGTATGCTTAACTCTATCTGGCCTGAGCTTTTTAGGACCTGTTCAGGCCTGTGGACTCATTTCGGTTACCCATCAACGTTATTCTTACCACTTGAGCTGGGAGGCTGAACTTTACCAGTAAATGTGAAAAAATTCTAGATGGCAGCTTTGAGGACGACACAGTGACGTCATCTAAAAAAAAATTTCTGTTCGATTTTTTCCGTCCGATTTTTCGAATTTTTCATATACATGTTTTCTTCGCAAAAGCTGCATAAATTAGTATATAATAGTTTGATATGAAATAAAATAGCTTTTGCCAACTCTTCTTTGAAGAAAAGCAGGAATTTAATGACATGGACTGGTTGGGTTAAAAAACTGATCCGATGATATGATCTGAACGCTGAGTGGACGCCACTACTGCATCCATCCCATGTTAAAGTTACAAGTACATGCACAGCAGAACGTACGCCCATCATGTAAATATCTGTCAATAAACGGACACCACGATTTAGAGATTTTGAAGAGCTGATCAGATATGGACAGCTAATGGCCATCCAATGGCCTGTTGTGTATAATCGCTAATTGGCAAAGAGTGTAATTATAGGTAAATTATGATTAGCAAGATGCAGATGAATCATGCACTTACCTATAAAATTGTGCACGCCAGTCATGACAGTGGATTAGAAAAACTATTTCACTCACTTAAACCAAGACAGGTTGTTCTTTATCGAAAGACAGACATTGTATGAGAGTCAGCATCTGAACCAAATGATTTATCAAATATGCATGACCATTATATTCGTTCGATCACGCACGATTTTGAACAATCCGTTGCATGATTGTGCCACTCTTGTTATGCCAAAGTATATGGTATGTAGAAGCCCCTAACATAGCAACGGCCCTTAGCATCGCAATGCGACGTTAAGGGTGGAAATGTTGGCCAATAACAACGCAATTGTCCTTGTATGTTAAGGTCTGTCCATGTCGATATTTTGACCATTTGCGAGGTTAAGGGTCGACTTGATGACCCTTAGCATAGCAAGGGAAATTATCATCTTAACGTCACTATGTAGATATCGTTACTTTTGAAACTCAGTTACCTTATGGGGGCCTGAAATCGTGGATGACCTTGATGGATCTTAATTTCATTGAAATCAGAATATGGATCAACTATATATGTTTATGAGCGAGTGACACGTTCACCTAACCTACAGAAAATGGGCCAATCTCACTACTGAATCATAAGCTTCTATTATGTGACCACATGGGTTATGTAAGTTTGGTGTCTTCATTCTTCAGATGGTGGTAACGAGAACACGGAGACGGAGGGACAGACATACGGACAGACATACGAACGTGTTGACGGCAATATACCAAGACCTTTTTGACTCAGGGATAAAACACATTGGAACCTCCTACAGACATTCGACCTATTTAGTCCGTTTCGATGTCAGTGAGCGACATGTTAGCCTTTGCGACATTAAGGCTCAACATGTGGGCTCTGAACATCACATCGCGATATTAAGGGCTTCTACAACAGTGTCGTAATTTTAAACACATCTGTGGCTGAATTCCATATGATAACACCATGAATATAACATGCCTATTGGAGAATAGTACAGTGAATTATAAACAGCCCGCTGGAGTTTGTAATTCTGTTCTATGTGAACTGTACTTTGTTCGCTTGTCACTGGAGAATCCGAAGTGAATCAGCCCGGTCAATACTTCAAAGGCTGACCGGATGCTGTACTAGTTGGACTATACAGTGTCCCGGATAATAGGAACATCTGGTCCTGGCACATATAGGCACCGCCGTGATATGACTGAAATTTATTGAAAAAGACATTAAATCCTTCTCATTCACTCGAGAATCTGCTTCAGGGTGGCAATTCGGTACAGCTAGATCACTGGCTACTATTAACTGATGCTGACCATATTGTTTATCATTCACGGCGTTTAATTCCATCTTCACGGTTGGTGTTAATTACATCATTGAGGGGTTTTGTCGCTCTGCCATAAACATGGGGTTTCTGGATGAGGGGGATTGGATCTTTGTCGCTCACAGCTTCGAATAAGAGGGTGGAGAAGAACGTTTTGAGGGTCGCAAAGTGGAAGTTTAAAAACTTTTATGACAATTAAGTCTGATCTTGGACACATTCTTTATTCTTTAATGAACGACGGCCGAATATTGAATGACGGACTAGACGATGGCATTGTATACAAGATGTGTTCGTCGAATGTTTTAAAGGTTGAGATTTCTAATTTGGATCTGTTGGAATTTGGGTACTGGTACAACTTTCTGGTTTAGAGGACGCGGTGCGATGAGTAGGTTAACTATGGCAATGATTCTCTTAGGCTGCCTTTTCTACAAATACATACATCAACGTTAGCTATAATTTCTTCATCTCTGAAGTTGTTCTCAGGTGAACAAAAAACTGTTCTAAGAACAACTGGATGTTATTTTACTTTATGTCCGAGAAGGGCATCACGTTAATTCTATTCACGGGAAATCCCCGTCTACACTTCGTTCCTGACACTGTTCATGAGGCAACTGGAATTCTAGTTAGAAATAGACCCCGCACGTACAAAGGCGGGTAACGTCATCCATCGAATGCATGCACAGAACAGGTCACAAACCATTACTTCAGCATACATTTCCCACCATTTTTCGAGATAAGACCGCCAGAAACATAGGCACCCAGCCCGAAACCATTACGGCAAATTTCGGGGGTGGCCAATCAAACTGGCCCAGATTTTTTTCCGATTAAAATATGAAAAGATGGTTTTGATATATTTGAGAGTCAAATATTATAGAAACATTTTAAAATACGGCACAGACCATTTCTGGTCCAATCAGATATAATGGCCAATCAGTGTTCGCCGGAAGTCAAGTCCTGATGATAATCTTGCACCCAGAAACTTCAATGGAGGTTTGTGATCAACAAAGCTGACGATGTCTGCGTCCATCAGCTCAGATTTAGTGAAGCATTATAGCGTGATCACCAGTATCGTGCAAAAGGTGCAAACTAGGATTTCATGATGAAATTCAATGTATTATATTATGTCACTTTATGCACAAGAATCGTTGCTTGAAGTTGTGATGAAAACTGTTATTATCGCTGTCAAAGGTATCAACTACGAGATCGAGAAGACAACGTGGGTAGGTCGAGAGATTTCGACAGTTGACCAGAACACGAATTTATAGTTTAAACTTTCAGACTTCCGTTAATATCTACTCTATAAGTCATTTAGCGTAATCGTGCCTCATTCAATAAGCTTATTCTCCACTGTAGGGTAGTCAATATCTAGAATTTGCTAGTGTGGACAATAATGACAAATGACTCCTCATTGGGTTGTCTATTTATTGCCTTGTCATCACAAGCACATCAGGTGCGCACGAGATACAAGTCCGATAATATTGACCCGTCCTATAATCCGTTCGGTATATGCGTAACCACTGACGTCAAGATATGATATGATCGTTGGAAGGCTGCCCACGGAATGCCTACTACGCCTTTACTTCATCTATCCTATGTTGAGCTTAAAAGTACATACATAGCAGAATGTATCCGTACTATGTAAATATCTGTCAACATACAAACAGCACGGTTTCCTGATTTTGAAGAGCCGTTTAAATATGGTGCGATCTAATGGTCTGTTGTGTATAGTCGGTTATTGGGGGATAGCGTAATTAATTTCAAATATGACATGCAAGATTCCGAGATAAACAGAATGTGACCGTCTGTGTGGAGAAATCTGGACATTTGTGACTTTCTTGTGATGACATGGTCGGAGTTTTACTCCTAGACATAGCTGTTACTGAAATCCTACCTTCAAGAAGCAGCATAGTATCCTAGACTGTCACAATATTCACGTATGCTAATCAAGTGGACCGTGATGTGGGCAATGAAAGAGCGATACTATAAGACTGTACGATGTCTGGGTTGTGAACAATCCGTTCCAAGTGTGATTGTGCCACTTTTGTCACGCCAAGGTGTGTGGTGTCATAATTCCGTATTATAACACTATGAATATAACATGCATATCGGTAAATAAAACAATGAATTATAGATTACAGGATGGGTGGCTGGAGTTTGTAGTGCTATTCTATGTGGGAAGTACTTTGCTAGCTGTGGTGGGAAACATCCTCGTCCTGTTGACGGTGATCCGGAGGCCGCTACTACACCGGGTGTCTTACTATCTTGTCGCTGTCTTAGCACTCGAAGATCTGCTTCAAGGTGTCATCGTCGGAACATTTAGATCCCTGGCTAATATTAATGGATGCTGGCCTCTTGGAGATGCGACCTGTGTCCTCTATGGTTACATCACTACATGTCTCGTTGGTGTAGAATTTTTTCTCCTGGTCGCCATCACTGTTGATCGCTACATCGCCTGCTGTATGCCACTAAAATATGCTGTATTTGTCAACCACAGGCGCTGTAAATTTGTCATTGCGGCCTGCTGGATATATCCGGCAATCATTTCCATCTTACCTTTGACTGGTTTTAGCTCCTATCATTACGTCGCACATCTATACACATGTGGAGTTGAATGGTCAAGGCGTCCTCTATCGGTCGCGTGTATGGCCATTATGTTTGGCACCAGCTTCGTACCATGCACTGTCGTGATTGTGGTTTGTCAAATCAGAATATATAAGCAAGTAAAGAAGGTCACTGGCCAACCGATGCCTCAAGTTGCACGATCAGGGACGTCAACTGCTATTGTCATGGTATCATCCAGACCAACCAAAGCCACCCTCACCGTTTCCCTCGTGACCGGGATATATTTTCTATGCTGGGTGCCATATTTGGGAGTACGCATCAGCAAACTTTTTGTGGAATGGGAAGAGAGTCATGTTGAAATATCTAATTTGGAGATAGCAACGGTTTGTATATTCACGGTGTCAAAATTCGCCAATCCCATTGTGTATGCAGTCTATAACAGTGAATTTAGACGAGAGTGTATCAAGTTATTTCGACAGTAAATAACCAAATCCGGCATCCATTGGCTATCCGTGGTCCATTACAATGCTTCCAAGTGGTAGCGACAGGACTCCTTCATGTAAGAGTAAAATGAAAGATATACATTACAGATATATCCGCTGAATTTATGAAAGTTATTGTTTACCATAGATGGAAATCATGATGAATATGCGAGAAGATTCTTTGACTTGGTTTTCAATATTAAATGTGGCATCTGAATCATGCCATATGGGACTGAGCCAGACAATGTTTGCTGCACGTTTTGTACAAATACAGTGGATGAGATGGAAATAATACATATTTTGTCTGATTTATAGCCACTATGAGCCGAATTAGTTGGAGTTGGGCTTTACTGATTTCGCTTACTACGACTTCTATCTAGTATGTTGGTTGTGGATTGTTGTTTTCGAGTCATTATGCGTTGGAAATTGAATAAATAATTCGTTTTCGTCCAGTTCTGGAAAATTTCACGTGTGATGTTTAGGAATAAAACGCCACAATGTTTCTATTACTGACGCGAAAATTCTTTTTTGAACGACAGATTTTCATGGAAACCACTTACAAGCAGTCAGCTGTGCACATATTGTGGACTGTGTACATGCCAGTAACCAGTTACCAGCATTACGGAATATATGGTATTTTTATGAGCAGATTTTGTCCTGACCAGCACCCTGCTATCCAGTCTGTGATAAGCCGTTTGTAATTTCTATGGAATCAAATTGTTGGGCCGTGGAACTTTTTAACGGAAGCCTGTTAATGTGTCAAGATGTGTCATTTCCATTGAAGCTACTACAAGCTGCGAGAATTAATCACTGTATGATGAACTCATTTGTAAGAAAGTCTGTTACCCAAATTACAGATTATATCCCTGCTTGACGAAACGTGCGTCACTCCTATGGTAGCCAGTTACAAGTGGTATGGACTATATTATTTCATGACTGTTTGTCACTTCGATGGAAGCCTGTTATCCACGTTACGGATTAGAGTACGTAAATAACATTGCATCATTGTGAGTCATTTATAAAGAACCTCATATCAGATAGTTGTGTAATCAATTGTGTGTAATTTCTAGGGAAGCACTTTACCAGGTTATATTATTGCATGTCTGCTGCATAGATCTACAGAAACCAGTCATAACTAGCGGGTACAGACTATTAACTGCAGGATAAACTCTTTATGTCAATTCTACAGAAGCCAGCTACTGCCCTTTTACAGACTATACTCATGTGCAACAGACTTAATTTTGTCATTTCTATGGAAGCCTGTAACAAATGGTACAGATTATATAACTGTATGTGATCAGTGTCATTTCTTCAAACGTCTGTTACAGGTTGAGCGGATATTCCCTCAGTTGCATACAAATTTCATAATTACTTAAACCAGCTTGGAGCATTGCGACTGCTTTGATTTCAAGATGTCATTGTGCGTCCAGGCTAAGAAAATTTGTCAACAGTGCAATTAATTTAGGCTAACACATACAAGTTTAATGTAAAGAGGCATGATATATGTATAGTTGATGTAATATTCTCATATGCATATATAACATTGAATTATCTTATGAAGAAGTCCACAAATGCCTTTAAAAACTTATTCCGCTCAAATCTTGTGGCTATGACAATTTCACGGGTAAAGTTTTAAAGACGTGTGGGAGCGAACTTTGTGTTCCTTTGTGTCGCCTGTTCTACCTGTCAGTGAGATCCGGTGTTTTTGCAGATGTGCTGAAATATGCAAATGTTGTGCCAATATTCAAATCCGTTGAAAAACATCAAGTCAAAATCTATAGACCTGTGTCGTTGTTACCTTGTATAGGTAAAGTTTTTGAGACTGTCGTAAATGACCATTTTAAGGCGTTTTTTGGTTCAATGATTTGTGAAGAACAATACGGTTTTCGGTCCAAGCGGTCGACAATTACAAATCTTGCGTTTTGCCAAAATTACTACAGAAGGTTCACACAGTGTATACTGACTTTTCTAAGGCATTTGACTCTGTCAATCACGAACATTTTTACTCTTCATTAATGACCTTCCACAAGTTTTATCTCATTCAGATTGTTTAATATTTACTGATGATGTCAAGATTTTTAAATCAGTGAAATCTATCAATGACTGTATATTACTATAAGCTGACTTGAATTGTTTGTACGAGTGGTGTAGACTTGTAAATTGAAACTAAATATTGCAAAATACCTGTTTATGAAGTTTACTCTAAAGAAGATCTTTATTGATTTTGAATACTACTTGGGCGATGCTAACTTGATACGTGTCAGCAACTCTTTCCAACAATCTTACATGTAGTTATACAAATCATGTTGAAAATGTTGTGAAGAAATCATATCAGTTACTTGGATTTTTGATACGAAATTGTCCATCTTTTACAAATATATGTGCAATGAAATCTCTGTATATTTCCTTGGTTAGGAACAAGTTAGAATATGCGTGCGAAGTATGGAATCTTTATCAGCAGACATTATGTGATAGATTAGGAGGAGTACAGAGGCGATTTTTTAAGTTTGTGTATTTTAAGTTCTCGCTAACATACAGTAGAAATGACTATCCCTCTCTATGTAAACGTTTTAATCTTCCATCACTTTTAAGTCGTCGAAAGTATTTTGATCTTATTTTTTTTACATCGGTCTGTAAACAGCAATTTTAGTTGCATGTATCTCACTACTAAGATATGTTAACGTGTACCAGTTCAGTTCCAAGGAATTATTTTATCCCGAAGCTTGTCGAATTTTAGTTAGGAAAAATAAGGTGTTAAAACGTTCATATAGTCACTCTACAACAAGGGCAAGTGGAGTTCGATAGTTTAAGCCGTAAAGACCGGGACCTAGTAATACAAAGCTTTTATGGGTTTTACTATATTGTCCCCTGCGTTGGGTCTGGAGTTCATCAGTTTGTTATCACGACGGATTCCTAAGTGAACGGCAAATTATTAGGTCGGAAGATTTGGCTAGTGAGCAGTGATTTTGTCTTCAACTTTGTTCGTAAGTACCGCTAATTTCGATGACTGTAGCTCGTACAATTCTTCATTGCTGTAGTCTTCTTTGATACTGGTTCAAACAGTATTTTATTCCAACAATGTAATGGAATGGGATCGGTGAACAGGCATAGCCTATATTAACACCTCTCCCCACATAAATTTACTTTCAATAAAGTTAATAAATATATACATAACATACTTCACATAGAGTAGTAAACAGCGTAGTATTGAATTGGATATAAACAACGAGAAAAGAAGGTATTATGTCGTATATATATACCATATAATTAAAGAATAAATTGGACTCTGTTGAAAATATCAACGTGCTCTTCGTAATTCAGATTATCGCTGCCAAATAATAGGGTGTTGATATCCATGGTATAATTTAAATGACGGTTTAAAAGATTCAGTTTTATATTAACATATTAATATGTTTTATATTTTATATTGGACAGAAAAAGAAATAATGAGTTGGGTCTTCGTAAGGACTGGGACGAATATTAAATATTACTATACTCGTCCCAGGTAAGGATAACCACACGAGCAGGCAGCGTTTTCAGAAATATGACGTTCATACATGTGGGCATTAAAGTTTGCTGTAAACCAGTCTCATTCGAGTGTGTACAATCTGTACCTCTCGTCTCGATCCCATAAAGTAGTATTTGGGGACCGCGTTATCTTGAACAGAAAGAAATCGATTGCTGTATATTGGATTCTAATTCGTTCCACATTCGTGTGACAAAAGGTAAAAATGAATTTGTGTACAAAGCAGTTCTTCCAAAAGGTACTCTAAAGCTATTTGCATTCCTGAGTGGATAATGTGTGGTTTCAGGTACTCGAGTGGATACAAGAGACGATAGATACTGTGGAGTAACTCCATTTAATATTTTATCAAAGAATCTCAGCTTTATGTCTTCGTCGGCGTTCTTTAAGGGATACACAACCGGTTTCGACATAAAAGAGGCGATGCGAAGTCCTCCATGTACATCCTGAGATTGTTCTCAATGCATCCAATTGTAAATTTTCTTGGGATGATTCCTGCTCTTGTGTACAACTGCCCCATAAATCATCAGAATAATCGAATGGGGGGGGGGGATAAAGCACGAAAATAGAAGTCTTCTTTAATTTGATACTGAGTAGAGATTGTAGCTGGTGCTCTGTTGTGGCCTATAATTTGTCGGCTAGTCTAGCATGGTTGACGACGTCCAGAGCTGATTTTGTGTTTAAAAATAATATGCATGAATTCAGTAGCATTTTGGCAGTATCATTACCGATTTCTGTAGTTATAGTGCACTGAGAAACGGTGATGACCCTGCAGTAAAGCCAATCTGAAGAAAATGTTGCCTCTGGCAGAAAAAAATCACTGGACTTTCAGCTGGATATCCATCACTTTGATGTGTACCGGCAAGATGGTTATTCCACCAGGTAGCATGGTCTCCTGACACTTCTCTTTACAATTGGGTTGAGAATATCCGGGATATATTTCAGCTGAAAGATGACACACAGGATACATTTTCTCAAATGTAATTTTCATTTGGTCTGCAGATTCTACGTTAAGCGTTTGTAGATTCTCCAGTAGGCATCGATAGAGCTTCGATAGAACTTAAGCAAGGGAGATGAATTGAATTCATGTGGACCAGGACGTATAACAATGTCGTCAAGCCCTGGCTCAGTTTTCCAGACTATATGAGAGAGAGTGAATGAGAGTTGAGAGTGTTGGCAGGCTGTTCCTGCCAGACGTCAAGATAGTTTAATTCGACAACACAGGACTCACCTGCTGTCCACGACGCAAGAGGTACCTTGCCTATGAATCAGCTTTTTTTTTACCATGTTGACGGTGATTCAAAGGCCATTTGGTGCCTTTCCATTTCGCGCCCGTCTTTAGCATTTGAGGGCCTGCACCAGGGTATCATCGTCGGTACAACCAGCTCACTGGCTATTATCTTTGGTTACTTCACCGCATGTCTCGCTGGTGTGCAATTCCTTCTCCTGGTCGCCATCACTGCAGACTGCTAAAATCACACACTGCATGTCTACGACACAAGCGGTAAGTGTACCTTGTCTACAAATCTAATTCCTCTTACTTAATGTTTCTCTGGCTGCGATAAAAAAGGGGGAGGGTGTTGAACGTTTTGCCGGTGGCAGACTGGGAGTTAAAAACAGTGTTATTTTATTGCAATTAGTTGTATATTTTTTAATGGGCGACAGCTGAATATTGAATGACGGACTATACGCTTGTATTGTCTACAAGAAAAGTTCGTCGAATGTTTAAAAGTTGACGGTTAAGGGTCTCAATTTGAAAATCTTCTTTGAGATTCCGATAAAGATTCCAGGTGTAGGTGACGCAATGAGATCAGTATACTTTACCAAGATTTGTTCCTCAAAATCTGTTTTAGCTGATATATATATATCTCGCATATTCAATTCATGCATAATGTTGTTTGAATATTCAATTCAATATTCCTCCATTATAAAATTAGCCATTATTGTTATTATTATTTTTGTCATCTTTCGCATTTGCTATCATTTTTTTTAACTTTTCAACCTCGCAATTAAAAGCTATTTTGTTATCCCGTGGAAAAGTACGATCAGCCTTCACATATATCTTTGAAGCTATCTTGACCCTGAGTTGATTTGGAAAGGAACGGTGTAGTCTGGAGTGAATCAATATTAACCTGCCCTAACTGTAAGCTATGTATACCTTCGACGTTTTCCGTGATGATGTCGTTTTCGTATTTGCAGTTTTAACGTTTGTGCCCAACATCCAGACTTTTACTATAATACGCCTTCAAGACACCCACAGAGATATTATTTATGAAAATATTATAAGAGACGAGTGAGGATTGAACGCTCCTTTAAGCCGAATCCACGCGGAGTCCTTATACTCTTTAACAACAGTTTTTAATACAATGTTAACTCGATTGAGAAGGATCCTGATGGTAAATTGTTAAAAATGAACGTTGATATACACGAAACGCCAGTTACATTACCATAATAGAGATCAATTGCAACATCTGCTCAACGGAATTACAGCTATGTAGAAGTAATCAATTATTCAATCAATACATTATTTATGTGATAGAAGGTGATACAAGTAAATGCTCTTCCATTATAAATGATTTGGAGGAAAAAATCGCAACATTAGAAGCCGACGTAGCGAGTCATTTTACTAAAATACACGAATTAACTGGGGTGAAATATGATAAGAAATAAACAGATACAAGAGGTAATTGCGAGAACAAAGACACAATGGATGAACGGAGGGGAAAAGCCAACAAAATCTTTTCTTGGAATGGAGCAACGCAGCTTTACTAATAAACTTATTACAAACTTAACTACAGCAATAGGGGAGAATATATATATTACAAAAAGATATATCAGACGAACAAAGATACTAACATGGCGAACTTTACTCTGAAGAGAATAAAAAAATAAGAAAAATAGATGAATATTTAACAAACACTGAGTTAAAGGGTCATTCAGACACAGAGGCAAAGCAATTAGTGGGGTACATAAGATATGAAACTTTGAAAAAATCCAACAATAAGAAAAACCCATGCCTTGACGCGTATCCGGTAGTTTTGATAAGGGAGAACTGTCACCACAGAGACATAGTGTCATTACAGGCCTGTCAAAATCAAATAAATCAAGAAATATCTTGAAAAAAAACTGGAGACCGATTTCTCTCCTCAAGGTAGGATGTAAATTAACATCTTTGTGTACAGCGCAGAAATTGAAAAAAAAAACCCACAAAAACTTATCCATGGTGACCAGAAGGGGGTCCTCCCAGGCCGCTCAATCGGAGAGAGTGTGAGGCTATTATACGATGTAATGTTTGAAACAAAAAATAAAGAAATTCCTGGACTCTTCCTATCGATAGATTTCGAAAAAGTCTTTCACTCAATATCTTGGAATTTCATAAACGGGAACATTAAACAATTCAACAATGGCAACAACTCTTTTACAAAACATTCAGAGCTGTATTGTTCATTGGACCCACTGACGATTTTCCAATAATTGAGAAGAAAAGCAACTCCGAGTAGGGATGACAATTTCATTCTGTATATTTCGCTATTACTTATAGCATCTTCAGCAGTGAACAAAGTTACAAACAGCTCTATACGCGCAGTATATATACAGGGTATAATGTGATCTTAGCCAATACACATATATGAATAGGTAAGCCAGTAATGTCAATCAGGTTGGACGGATATTAAAATGTCATTTTCAGAAAATTGTTGTTGACATTAAATGTTAAGAGATAACCTGATAGCAATCTACAAATGGTGTGGTTATAGATGATACAATACACAATCTAATTGCTGAAAACAGTACATAATGAATAAAGTATGGCGATATAGCGGTTATGTACCTACATTGAATATTTCTACATGTCAAGAACTTCAGATAAGGACTGTCATTTTAAGATAATATAGGTATAATTTCCTTGGCAATCCACATTAGAATTGAGGGAAATCTACAAATGTTGTAACTCGCATGGCAATATACAATCATGAAAAGATAGACAGTCTAATTTATCAAAAGAAATCTGGTTAATCTATAAATGATATTACCTACAAAAAAGTATATTTTCTCATTTTCTTGAGGCATTGTCGAAATATTCTTTCACATTCCCGACCAATGTACGGTAGTCTTATCCATATTTTGGGCATATTGTCATCATTGTCAGACCAGGTACGTAGCTACTCTCGGTAAGCTGTATTTGTTTGTTAAATTATCCACAAACTTTCTGGCGGTATATCTGGTGAATCCATTCCAAGACATAAACTTCCTAATGATAATTTCACTTCTGAAGATGCTATAAGTAATAGCGAAATATACAGAATGACATTAGTGGTACCTGGATGAACAATACCGAATACAAACTTTTCCAATAGGCAGATGATACTCAATTAATCCTTGGCGGTTCGGAAAAATAATCTAACTTGTTTGAGAGACTTTTACGAATATTCTGGTTTGACAATCAATATTGAAAAAACCCCAGATGCAATATTGACAATCAATATTGAAAACACCACAGATGCAATGTGGATCGGCTCCCTAAGTGGTACAGAGATCAATATCTGTCAAGAAATTAAACTATTCTGGGTTAACTCCCTCTGTACCGACATTTTTAACAGTTTCAAGCTGGTATCAACACTGTCATGAACATGAATGAAGCGAAGATATACTTATCATCACCTATATTGTTTTCAAAGACCCTACTCCAAGCTTTCGGAGAAGATATAATATGATGAAACTATGCGTGTAGAAATTCCTCATTTTTGTATGCAAATGACAGGCAATCGTTGAACTATATTACTATCGGTACATAAGTACCGATACGGTACAGAGAGGTTCAATGAATTGAGGGTATTGGGTATAAATTTCAGTTCATTAGATTTCCACGATATATGGAAAATTAATTACATTTCGAAGTTAATCAACCTTAAAAGAGGACTCAGCAAATTGAAACTAAGAAACTTAACCCCGCTGAGTAAAATATCTGTTCCTAAATTCCTGGCCTTGTCAAAGTTTGAACATCTCTTCACTTCCCTATAAAATCCTCCAGACAACGATATTAAGGAGATGAATTCCATGTATGTGTATGTATATATGGTAAAAGAAACAACAAACACTGTAGTAAATGTGTAAGTTATCTCCGCTTCGACGCTTCTTCAGTAACAAATTCTGGTGGCAACGAACCCTTTTTTATAGATATTTGTTTTCACTTTCTATTGGTTACATGAAGTGAATAGCTACATGATTGAACTCAAACTGTATGTATGTATGTATGTATTTTATGTATGTATGTATGTATGTATTAAGTCATGGACACAGAGGTTTATTAACAATAACCACTTTTTATATAGGATATAGGATAACTTTAGAAAAGCACAGCTTTTAAGGATTTGTTCAAGTATATAACCCGCCATTAGGTCGATTTGCTTTAATTATCTAGTAAGTCTTTGTTTGATTTTATATATATTTGTTCGAATTACGTCTGTCATAAACTGAATGTACTTCATTATCATGAACATGAAAATGGTATAAAAATATTATAAAAAAAACATATTGAGAGAAAATAAAACGCACCCGTAAATCTGTCTTCTTTTGCAAAGTTTGACTTATTTTGGAGATATAAGTTTGTTACACACCAAAAAATCTTTATCAGTGCTCGCCCTTTAATAAAAAAATAAGTACGTCAACGTCATCTCTCAAGTTGTTTTCGGACAAATCAAGGGCTCTTTCAGAAACAACTGGATGAAATTTTGACTGATGTCCGAGAAGAGCATCAAGTTAACTATATTCGCGAAAAAGCCTAGTTTGTACTTCGTGCACGATACTGTTTATGAGACAACTGAAATTATAGTTAGAACAAGAAGGGTGTACCGTCATCCGTCGAATGCATGCTTAAACAAAGGTGACGTGCTCTGCAAGTTATTGTGAAGGATATGGCGTTATCACCAATGGCATAGTGTGGGCATATTGAAAAAGACTGCACTCCTGCCAATAATATCGAAATAAAATCAATGCAATGCTAGGAGAACTTAACGACAAAGTCCACAAGTCTATTGTATCAAGCACCAATACTTCATGTTTTTTTCAGGTTTGACGCTAATACCACTCACGGAAAATACGATCGTATCCTACAGAATTCGTAGCTTCTAATTCCGTTCAACCCGCTCTCAGCTAACACAGTTTGCAAATTTGTTGTGCAGTATACACGTTCATCACTAAACCTGCATCTCTCAGATCGTCAACCTTAAATCCTCCTATCACATTTTCGAAGAAGATATATGACCTCGTCACCAATCCCAGTATGAAACCACTGACCGTCTCCAAAATACTGCGCTTGTCTAACTCATACTGGATGGTACTGTTGATAGAGCTAGTATGCTTCGCCCTATCTGGACTAAGCTCGTTGGGATCTGTCCAGGCCTGGAGTTCATTTCGGCCACCAATAAATATTTTTCTTACCACTTGAACCACCGGAAAACGTAAAAAAAATCCAAGATGGCAGCTTTGATGACGTCACAGTGACATAATTTAAATAAAAAGATATTTTTTGTTCGATGGTTTTCGTCAGATTTTTCGGATTTTTTATTTACGTGTTTTCTTCGCATTGACAAATTAGTAAATAATAGTTTGATACGAAATGAAATAGCTTTTCCTCACTATGTAGGAATTTTGAAGAAAAATGACGAAAACATGACTTTCCTGGCATGGCCGCCATTTTGGATTTATCTATCCTGTAGGGGTATGATAAACAACAAAATCACGGAATGTCAGCTCTCAATTTCTTGTCGTTGCGGAGATAAAGTAGAAAGTTTGGTGGGGTGGCCACAATGGCATGACCTGGTTGGCTTAAAAAACTGATCCGATGGATGCAGAGCTTATCGCCTTTGTTTCTGCAAGATTTCTATAGATGACGTTACCCCACTTCTGAACGTGTAGTAATAACGAAAATGTTAGCTGCATCATGAATAGTATCAAAAGCGCAAACGAGGATTTCACGATGAAATACTATGTATTGTCAGATTTATTCCACTAGGATCGTTCGAAGTAAAATATGCTATTGTAATTGTCCAAGGTATCAACTATGAGACCGAGAAGACAACGTGAATAGGTCGAGACATTTCGGCAATTGATAAGGAGATGAGTTTATAATTTAAACTTTCAGACTTCCGCTGATATCTACCCTAAGTCATATAGTGTAATCTCTTTGTAATTATTAATTCAATGGAGAGAACTCGAAGCTTATTCTCCGCTTCCTTTACGGGGTATTCGATACATAGAATTTGCTATTATGCATAATAATTACAAATGACTCCTTGCTGGTTTGTATTTCTATAGGCTTGTCATCACGAGCACAGCACGTGCGCACGAGATAAAAGTCCGACAATTTTACTCCACGGTACATGCGTTACTACTGACGTCAAGATATGATCTGAATGCCGGCCGGCTGCCTTCATCTATCCCATGTTGAACTTACAAGTACATGCACAGCAGAAAGTACACCAATCATAACAATATCTGTCAATAAACAGACATCAATGTTTAGAGATTCTGAACAGCTTAACAAATATGGTCCGTTAATGGCCTGTTGTATATAATCGCTTAATGGCAGATAATGTAATTATATGGAAATTATGACTAGCAAGATCCAGATGAATCAAGTTCTTACGTACAAAATTTTAATTCACGCCATTCATGACAGTGGATTACAAAAAAATGTTTATCGAAAGTCAGACATTGTAGGAGAGCCAGCATCTGAATCAGATGATTCATGACCTATTCGCTCTATCACGTACGGTAGCTGTTTGGGTTGCGAACAATCCGTTGTGTGATTATGCCATTCCTGCTGTCAAAGTATATGGTGCGTAGAAGCCCTTAGCATCGCAATGCGACACTAACGATCATTAGGGAAGACATTTTTATTGTATTTTAAGGTGCGTCCATGTCGATATGTTGAACCTTTGCACATTGTAATTCAACGTAACACTAAAATGGTGCTGGAAAACGATCCCGTTTCACTGAAAAGAAGATCCCACAGAAAAACACACTGTCTGCATATTTCTAAAAACACCTCACATGAACCAAAAGTGATCCCTGTGATGATTTGCTTCCCAGCCACTATTTTGTTGCAGCTGTTGATGTGGACATGTTGAATGACATGACCACGCGGCCCCTAGCATGGGCTTGAGTGGTATTCGATACAAATATTTAAGGGCGATGATGTAATAGCCCTATCAATTCATCTGATGGAAATGATGAACTATCTGACCACCAGATAGAAAATAACGGCCCAAACGAGGGAGTTATCATTGAATGAATGTTCTGTTTCAGAGCAAGTGGAAAACAAGCTTCACGGCGTCTCCGGAGTATTATCGCATTGGGCTCGATTACGATTTATGGTAGATATCATCAAGTTTAATCTATAAATTTTTGTTCTGATCAACTGTCGAAATCTTTTCACCTACTCACGTTGCCTTCTCGATCTCATATTCTGGATACCTTAAAGAATAATAATAGCATATTTTACATCAAATCTTCAAGTAACGATTCTCGTGTATAAAATGAGAAAATATATTGCTTTCCATCATGAAATCCTCGTCTGAACTCGATAGTGTTCATGACGCAGCTGAAACTCTAGTTTGGACGAAAACCGCACATTCAGAAGGAGGTGATGTCATCCATTAATTGCATGCCAAAACAAAGGTGACGAGCTCTGCATCCATCGGGTCAGTTTTTGTGAAGCTTACTGGCGCTATCACCAATGACATCTAGTATGAGCCAGACAAGATAAGCATCCAGGGGACGGTCAATGGTTTCATACTCTGGTTGGTGATGAGCCCAGATATGTTCTTCATGAATGGGATAAGAGGGATTAAGATCGATGGTCTGAGAGAAGAAGTCAAACTCGACAAAGTAGCAAACTTTGTTAGCTGAGCGGGTGATTAAAAGCTACGATTCCTGAAGGCTACGATTGTATTTTCCGTGGGTGATATTTAGCGCAAACCTGGGAAGCACAAAGAGCTGGCGCTTGATAAAATAGTGTTGTCGAGTTTTTACTTCTCAGCCCTACGGGCTCAGGAGTATTGTTGTGGCCCTGGGGATGTGTCTGTCCGTCTGTCTGAGCCGTATCTCAATAATTATTTCTAGGAAGTTCATGAAACTTACAGGTTATGATCCTTTTATTTTTTACTTGTGCCTTTGAGACTTTCAGGTCTAACCGATCGCTAATTATTTTTTTACATTTTTTTTTATTTTTCTACTATTTTCCAGTCTCCTAAAAACGGATCTACAAGTATGCATACATTAGCCCTACTTTTATACTGATTTACATACTCTTACTAGCTTGTAGCCAATCAAGAGCTCCATAGTAAAGTTGTATTTCAGCCATTGGTTCAGTGTAGTGAATGACTGGTCATTGGTTTGGTCTAGAAGTCTATATTCCTCTGCATATTCAGTAGTACGGTATTGCCAGACTAATTGTCGTATCCCTACGCTGTTGAGAAAAAAAAGTGTCCGACTGTAAAACTGTTATTTCGTCTAAAAGTTCTCAGAATGGATTTGAACGATAATAAACGCCTGTTTTATCGGAAAACGGCAACTTGTACTTTGTCTTGTAACAGAATTGTAGGAACCTGTGAGATTCTGTCAAAAACGAAAGTAGTCAAAAACGAAAGTAGTGCCCATGTGTTTGTGCTTCCTGCCAACACATCCGGTGATGGAGTTGAGTTTTCAGTTGTAAAATGAACTGTGGTCGTCGGCCAGTACAAGTGGTGTCTCGCATAACAAGTCCTCTAAAATATACTTCATGGAAGATAGCGAAAGGTATGGCCAACCCAATAAATCAACGCAAACATCATCGTCGTCGTTGTTGTTGTTGTTGCACTGACATAATGCATTACCAACGGAGATTCGTCAGGGGAGTTTCTATCTCACATTATGATGGGATGTGATTTTCGGCTATCGGAGCCAGTTTTTCTTAGAGAAGTGAAATTCTCCACAGTATCCATATGTAATTTGTACATTTTTATTCTGAAATTTGAAGGAAATCTGTTCAGGATCAAAGAAAATCTCCAATACCTCACGTGGGTTTTTTTTTTCAAAGCACAATGACGTTGGGCTTGCAATGTTGTAACATTGTGACTAGGCACTATGAAAATAACATGTGAGGTATTGGAGGTTTGTTTTGATTCTGAATAGATTTCCTTCGAATTTCAAAATAAAAATGCACAAATTACATAGAGATACTGTGGGGAATTCCACTTCTCTGAGGTGAACTGGCTCCGATATTTAGCCGGAAAACATTTAAAATTTTTTTTTTTTTCTTAAAAATATATGAAACAGGGGTTGAATTATGAATAATATTGTGAATATTTTTTAATAATAATTGTTTGTTTCACGTTAACATCAACTGCTTGACAGGATATGGGGCAACAGATAAACAGAGGACAAATGGACAAAAGACCCGTCCGACACTTAGTTTCAGGCCAGGGCAATAAGATCACAACTGTACATGTTCCCCCCCCCTGTAGATATGTGGATACCTTGTCACTTTTTATACCCCCGTATATAGTTGAGGGTATACTAGATTCCGACTGTCTGTCCGTCCGTGTGTCAGTGTATCCATCCATTCATCTGTCTGAGTTGTGGCTTGGGTTTGCTTTTCGCATGCCATAACTCACTGCTATTTATCCAAACTTCTACACCCATAAAAACATCTTGGTCTAGACTGTTAAGGGGCTGAGGAGTTGTAGCACCGCTGGTGCCTCATGTTCGTTAAGTCCCCCTTATTATTGCACCGACTTTGGCATTATTGGCATAAGCGAAGTCTTTTAAATAAGCTTTTTTTCTAGCTGCCATTGGCGATAACGCTGTTATGGTTCACAAATTCTGATCCGATGGATGTAGAGCTCGTCACCTTTGCTTGGGGCATGCATTCGATGGATGACGTTAGTTTTAACCAAAATTTCACCTGCCTCATGAACAAGAAAGTATGAACTTTTGGAAGTCAGAAGTCTGAACTTGGAAGTCAGAAGTCTGAACTTGGAAGTCAGAATCTAAACTCGGAACTAAGAAGTCTGAACTCGGAACCCAGAAGTCTGAATTCGGAACTCCGTAATCTGAACTCGGAACTCGGAAGTCTGAACTCGGAATTCAGAATTCTATAAATAATTTAGGGAATTCTAGAGCTTTTGCATTTTGTTTTGTGTTTCTCTCACAAGAAGGCGAATTTATGACCATGTACCCTTGATAAATGCTATTTTTGTTGTATGTGCAGCATTGGCAGCTTAAGGAATTTTGAGATTTTAGTAGAAATCTGTAGATTTCTAAGAAACTGTAGCAATCCACACTGTCTTGTTTATTCTTGAGTGACTAGATCACTTTCATGTCAATGCGTCTATGGATTCATCGCTTCAAACGGTCTAATACCTAATGTCTCTGTTTACTGAGTTTTACTTTTAAACACAGCATAAAATAGATGTGATAAATTCACGGATGACATCCGGTAGGCAGACGTCCAGCGTTCTTATCATATTTCGAAGGCATTCGTCGATACACTCGGCACAGACTCGTGGTATGTAGGATATACTGACTCGACCCAGTCCATATTGGCGGGCATGTTGAATCCGCTTTCAAGCACAGTATCTCGCCCAAACTTCGAACAGAGCACGTCAACTTCTCAACATAAAGGTATAAAAGAACTAAATATTCCTTGTACCTCCATGCGGGTTAAATACTTATATCCCAACCAAGGGAAGCAACTTTGCTGAGTTCGTGCCATCAGTAAATCCATATCGTAGTTGAACTATGGTGTTCTATTTGTGCCAATTTGATCTCGCGCGTCGACTTGCAAAAGTCGACGCACGACGCGCGACGCGAAAAGTCGACGTCGTGTTTTGAAACGCGACGTCGACCTTTCCGTCGCGCGTCGACTTTTACAATTTTAAAGAGATAGGCCAAAAGTCGACGTCGTGTTTCAAAAGTCGACGTCGACTTTTGCCCTATCTCCTAACATTGTAAAAGTCGACGCGCGACTCGCGACGGAGAGGGAGACGTCGCCTTTCAAACGCGACGTCGACTTTTTCCGTCGCGCGTCGGGCGTCGACTTTTTAAAAGTAAGTCGACGCGTGACGCGCGACGGACATTCGCGTCGCGCGTCGCCTTTTGGTTTACAAAAGTGCGCATGTCTGGGCAGCATGTATTCCATATCGTTCACGAGACACAATAAATTATCAATCAAATTATCAATTGAAGTTTGCCACTATACGTGGTACAAACGTATTATATAAAATTCACAATCTTTGTTAACTTTCTTCTTTTATGTAAAGGTGTATGTGTGTTTGTACTGTGATGTGTTGTATTATGGTATATTTCACCGTACTGTATGATATGGTATTGTTTAGAATTGTATTGTTTTGTAATGTATTGAGTTGTAATATGTTGAATTGTAATATATTGTATTGTAATGTATGGTATTATTTTGTATTTTATTGTATTGTATCGTATCATATAGTCTTGTTCTGTCTCGTGTTGTTTCTTTGTTTTTTTCGACCAAAAAAAAAAAATGTTCACATCTGCGATTTTCTATCCTTGTAGCTTCTGACCGGTGTTGGTAATTTGCTGAGAATTTACTGCAACAAAGCAAGAATGGCAAGATGTATGTCAAATACATGGAGACTATGTATCACATAATTTATTTGTTTGGCTGTCAGATATGTTATATTGCTGATTAATTTTCGAACACTGGTACCTGTGTTCCACAAAATGCACGCCCCTCCATCGCGAGGACAATACGCATCTATTAGCTTGTCAATGTCTTCATATTTCGCCGGACTAATACGTAAAATAGATTCAAGTTTCCAATAATGAACCAAAAGTCTATGTAAGTAACAGTTTTGCAGGAGTAACAGTAACGACTGGAAAACAGAGACAAACTAATTAATAGCTTGTGTAGCTCAAAGGAAATGTGGGATCTTACTGCTTTCCGGCCGAAAACGAAAGTGAAATGACCCCACACCTCACCTTTAATTTGACAGCATATAGTCACTCGTCTAAAATGGCAGAACACAAAGCCTTGCTATTAAAAAGGGTTGTATGATTCGAGATAAAATGCAACGTATCAGGAGACGTTCATCAGGATGTCTCCAGCATGTTAGATCTCACAATTATTTTCCCTCTTGTTTTCCAGTCGTTACTGTTAATCCTGCAAAATAGTTACTTACATACGCTTTTGTTCATTATTGGAAGCTTGAATTTAATTTACGTATTAGTCCGGCGAAATAGTAACACATTGACAAGCTAATAGATGCGAATTGTCCTCTCGATTGAGGGGTGTGCATTTTGTGGAATACAGGTACCAGTATTCGAAAATTGATCAGCAAAAAAAACCATTTCAGACAGCGAAACAAATATATTATGTAGTACATAGTCTCCATGCATGCAAAATATCTTGTCATTCTTGCTATCTTGCAGTAAATTCTCACCAAATTACCAACACCGGTCAGGAGCTACAAGAATCGAATATCACAGCTGTGAACATTATAGTAATACATGCTCCCCAGACATGCGCACTTTTGTAAACCAAAAGTCGACGCGCGACGACTTTTAAAAAGTCGACGCGCGACGGAAAAAGTCAACGTCGCGTTTGAAAGGCGACGTCGCCCTCGCTGTCGCGCGTCGCGCGTCGACTTTTACAATGTTAGGAGATAGGGCACGACGTCGAGTTTTGGCCTATTTCTTTACTATTATAAAACCCGACGCCCGACGCGCGACGGAGAGGGCGACGTCGCCTTTTAACACGCGACGTCGACTTTTTCCGTCGCGCGTTGCGCGTCGAGTTTTGATTCTTCAAAAAGGCGACGCACGACGCGCGACGTCGACGTCGCGTTTTGAAAGGCGACGTCGCCCTTTCCTTCGCGCGTCGCGCGTCGACTTTTACAATGCCAAGAGATAGGCCAAAAGGCGACGTCGACTTTTGAAACACGACGATAGGTATTGCGTTTCAGCAAGATCCGCCTGAAGGTGGCGCCACTGCCTCTTGTTCCAATCCTCTGTGCTTGTCCGTGGATGTCCGTGGATGTATGTTCAAATACTTCGCAAGCGATAACTCCTAAATGCTTTGTCGAATTCCTCCAATATTTGGCATTTGCATTCTTTGCGACAAGACGTCGGTTGGTATTGCGTTTCAGCAAAGATCTGTCTGTAGGTGGTGCCACTGGGTCTTTTTCCAATCTTCAGTGCATGTCCGTGGATGTCTGTTCAAATCCTTCGTGAGCGATAACTTGCGAAACGATTTGTCGGATTCCTCCGAAATTTGACAAATGCATTCCTTGCGACAAAACGTCAGTTGGTGTTGCGTTTCAGCAAAATCCGCCCGGAGGTGGCGCCACTAGAGTTCATTCCATTATTCGGTGCTGCAAGTGATATAACTTAGAAACACTCGGTCGAATTTCTTTGAAATACCCTACTTTTCTGGGTAATAACATGAGAAACGCTCATCGGATCTTCTCAAATTTGGTATTCATATGTGACCCACCCCAAATAACACAAACACCGGTGGGCATCCAGTACCGACAATAACTTGAGGACCCCTCTTCAGATCCTTCTCAAAGTTCATATGCCGATACCATGCCATGAGATGTCGTTTGGGATTGCGTTTTGGCTGCTTGTACCTACAGGTGGTGACACCTGGTGGCAAAGTCTAAATTTGGTTTCCGGGAAATAGGTTGAGGATGCCTTCAGGTTCTGGTCAAATTTAGTTTGCAGATAATATGCCAGGAGATGTCGCTTGGGGTTGCATTTTGGTTACATAATTTTCTTGCTACACCGTGAGGAAAATATATTACAGCAGCAATCAACATTCAGTCAGCCTTTCTGAGTTGATCTCGAAACCTCGGGAGGCGGAAAGAAGTAACTGTTGCCACCCTCATGTATATCCCCTGAGACCGAGAACGCTTATAAATATTGCTGCCATTTTGGCGGGGGACCTAGCATACTCTGACTGCTTGTTGTAATGTTAATTTCATGTTCCTGTCCCCCAATGGGCGTTAAATGTACTTTCCGATCCTATTTCTGTGTCTAGTCACTCTCTCAGATCCCTATAGTTATCCTGAAAATGTTTGACAGACTTTTGACCGAAAAAAAACCCCAACATTGCGGGCCTCCAAAGCTATGTCCATTCAATGGCAATATATAGACAAGTGCTAGAACATGTTACTTGTATGTTTCATGTTCTCGGTCCCCATTGGGCGTTAAATGTCCTTTTGATTTCTTCTTGGTTTTAAAGTCCCTTTTCTGACCATACAGCTCTGTTAGCTATCCTGACGTAATTTGATGGCCTTCCAATAAAAAACCCCGGCCTCCAACAGGCGTAAGATGCCCTTTTTGGGATTGTTCTTTTTAGTTTCACTCTGACTGACTCCAACACTCTTCAGATGAAGTTTCGTACCATTCCGTCCAAAATGTTGGCTGTATACGGCGGTCACAAATATACAAACGAAGACATGCTGAACTAAACACAAGTCCCCGGCCCGTGTAACACTTGTTAATTCAGCTATTCTTCTCTCGAACTTAAAAGTAGAAAGATTGAAATTGAAGCGATATGCAAGAGGTGGGAAAAATTGATGTCTGGCGACTAAAAAGCAACCATATGACTTAACAGGAAAGCTTCCCTCGGCACCTCATCTGCAGACCCGAGAATACGGTGGATTCTCGGTCGTAGCCTTAGTATCTCAGCCGCGCTCTTATTGCAGCTGTTAATGTGGATACTATGAAGTATCCCCACGGCCCCTGACAACGGCTTAAGCGGAATTAGATACGCTACCTCGAGAGCTGTGATGACAGATCAGCTAAAACATATAACTCAAAGAAAGGTAATGGATGAGCATTGAAGACGTCTGATGAAGTAAACGCTTCAACATGGGGTGAACTTGGTAAATGCAAGAATACCCTAAAAAACTGCCCAGTCTTGGGAATTTCCATCTTTTCCTCATTTTACGAGATGAAAGCTGAATTGTCAAGTTTTACATGGATAAGGGGCGATTGTTTCCTTTTACACAGGCGATTATGTAAACCTAATTGGTATAGGTGGTTTCAGCCACCCGGCTCTCCCTCCTCAAAGAACTTTTCCCTGATACTCCAAAATGAAGAAACGTCGAGAGCTGTAACTTAGAGCAGTTATAGCTTATGATACTGATGTTATTTTGAGCCTGTTGCATAAAACTCGGAGCACAGCTTCAGAAGTAAATTCATAATGGATAACATTAGGGTGTATCAGAAAGTTCTGTTTTCGTCGTATTCCTTCAAAATTAATGTGTTGTTCTTCGTAAAAGTGCTCAAAAGTATTTCATCTCAAATAAGATCATTATTTACTAATTTACCAGGCAGTTTCAGCGAAGAAAATTCCACAAATAAAAAATTGAAAAAATCGGTCCGAAAAATTGTCCGCAAAATGACTTATTTTTGGAATATGATGTCACTGTGATGTCATCATGACCGCCATCTTGGATTTTGTGACATTTTCTGGTAGTGCTTGAACCAGTGATCCAGTGTGCCAAGTTTCAGCTTGCCAGCCTGAAGGATAATGAAAATAACGAAGCTGTTTCGAGGCTAACTATTCTTTAAATAGCAATATTGCCCCTCAGATGCCCTTTTGGGGACCAGAGGGCATCACAGAGCCCAGAGCAAAGGGCACCCCTTCTGATATTGTGCTATATGCCTCAAGTGATGGATGTGCCAAGTTTGGTGCTTTGGTCCAGCGTGTCACGATCTTCCCAAAATATGGCCCTAAGCCACCTCACTATTATGCATCGAATATGTACACCAAATCTGAAATTTTATATGCGGGATCATGCGACTTCTAGTCAGTACGCCGGCATTTCACCGTATCCTGGTGTGTTATCTCCTACTTGCTGTCTGTATGGTGAAATTTTGATTGTCACTGACACCGATGTTCGCGGCATGAAAAGTCATTCAGACTTGTATAGGTAGTTATTGTAATCTATATGTTAATGAAATGGGAATAAGCGCTTGGTCGGCATCACGCCTTGTAGACTTTTGTTCTGAATAGGAATATTTGCTCTTGAAGCATTTCGCCCTATCTGACTATGAGCCGTTTCTCACATCTAACGGTGACACAATTCGTCTGTTTCCACTGGATGTATTGACAGAGCTATTTAATTTGATATTTGCATTTAATTTCGCTTAAGTCGGCACAAGAGATCGTGTGGCCATTCCAGGCAAGATGCCCACATGAATCCATTATTCCCACAGACTAGTTTTACATAAACTAGGACGAAAGTTACTCCGAAAATGAATGTCATTGTGATATAATATGTATTCCTGATGCCATCGGCAAGAATACATGTATTCCAGACGTTGGCATGATCGCAGCTGAAATGTAGAACATTATATCACAATAACTTTCATTTTCGGAGTTACTCTCGTCCTAGTTTACATGGCCGCAGACAGGGAGGGGGCGGGGGCGGGGGCCCAAATATTTGCAAGACAAAAAAAAAACAAACAAAAAATAGACATGTGTTTGTGAAATACATATTCCCCACTGCGTGTTTATCAGAGGGGAAAGTGGTCAAGCAGAGGAAACGAGGCATGTCTATGCATATAAATTCCCTTCAAAATGTACAAAACACGTATTCCCTCCAAAAACACAACCTGGATGTGTCGCTGAGCTAATTAGTTTGCACAAGGTATTTTTGTGTTGACCAAGTTTGAGGTTTAATAACCCTGGTAAGAAAATACACACACACAAAATAAGAAAAGATAAAAAAAACTGGTTACAACGTGTGCGTTTTAATGTAGAGTTTTATTCACTGGAAAAGGCCAAGAACGCATCTCCAGCCATCTGGGATTCTGGAGCTTCCGGGGCCTAGGCGGCCCCTGGACCCTCGCCTTATTGTGCTGTGATAGTATAGACCCTGAAAACTTGTCTACGGCCTTCGGTTATGCCTACATGAACCTCTACAATAAAAGCGTGACGGAGGTACAGCCTATGACGTCATATGGCTTCTTTTCAGTACGGGTACGACGGTATTTTCCGTTACAAGCGTCTGGTCCGTCATTCATAATTCAGTCGTCGTCCATTAGAGAATATCCGCGTCCATAATCCAAAGACCTATTCCATATTCCATATAACAGTATTAGCACCCAATTCCAAAAGACAATCATAGTATACATAAACATAGGCTTGTTTCCTGCAAGAGAGAAGCGGTCAACAGTTTTCAATGATGCCGGCAACAACATCATGATGTTCCAAAATATCAAATCCGTATCGCTGATCAGTATTCTTAATCCATAATATTCGTTGTAAAGTAGTCATCTAAAAAATGATGTATCTCAGTCACGCTTTGATTGTGACTGTTCCCATGGCATCTCTATTTCACTTCAAAACAATAGTATACTGACATCTCGATTCATAATTAGCTTTCCCCTGCATTGAGTTATTTAAGGGATTAGTCAATCCAGTGTCTTTGTTGGTGATAGAAGATGGACTTGAAATATTATTATTATTATTATTATTAAGTATTATTCTCCATTAAATTCGCGCAGATAGTAGGACATGTGTGAAAAAAGCCTTCGCCATAACCAAATTATAAAATGATTAATTTAAAAGAACTTATCTATTATTTATCTATTTAATACGCGATATTCCTACGAAGTAGGCTACCATCTGAAAATTGTCTGGTAGTCAGTCAGTTAGTCAGTGAGCTCATCCGAAACCTTTCGTCCGCAAAATATGGAGAACCGTTGACATTAGAACCTTGATTTTTGGCATGAACGTGCATTAGGGCATTGTTACCAGCAAGTTTTGAGCGGACCGAATTCTGATAAAAACTTGATTTGTAATGATTTTTTATTATTTATTGATGGCTCGGCGAGTGAACTCTCATGCCCATCGGGTAACCTTGACTGTATGTTTCACTGCGACTTTTGAAGGTTCCCTGATACGGCATATCACGTTGAAAAAACCGGTTCTCGTAAAATCACCGAAGTTAAGCGACTTTGAGCCCGGTCAAGATTTGGATGGGTGACCTTTCTGCTGTATTGCTGGGCTGATCAGTGTCCATGGTAATAGGAACGGAGAGCGATAACAGTTGTTACGCTAATGACTCACCAGCGTTGACATCTGGGAAAGGTAATAGTACCCACGGTCAATTAGAGGCTGCTAAATAAATTCTCTCGCGGTAGTACATAGGGCCCCGAGTCATCTCTCGAGTACACACTTAATTCATATCAATCCCTACTTCGTAGGTCCTGTGACGATAATCACACTGCCATGTTTCAAAGCAGATTCTTGGAACTCTTCTAAAACTGTAATATCACACCCTGGCACAACTACTATATACAGGGTGTTAGCAAACAGCATGGGATACAGTTAAAACAACTCCGGACAAACAAGAATCGTATGCATACGGCATACATTTCTGAATACTGCATAATCATGTCGCAGAACCTCAGTGCAGATCACCAGTCTCGGTATCAATGTTCAGTATGTTGTTGCATGAGGTTGATTTTGTAATATGTACAGTAAATCTACAATGTTATCTACGTATTATCGATGATCTTCTCATCTTCCTTTTTGAGATTTGTCAATATTGTTTCCAAACGTCACACGAGAAGCCACTCGTAGACGAAAGAAAATCATATATTCAATCCACAACGCATAATAACTCAACTAGAACAATCCACAACCAAAATTATACTACATAAAAGTCGTAGTTATCGAAATCAGCGTAGTCCCATTGCAAAAACTAAGCTAATAGTGGCTATCATGTATATTTTCATTTCACCGACTGTCTTTTCACAAAACTTTTATCAAACATTCATATATTGTCTGACTCAGTCCCAAAGACCATTTAATATCGACCTAAGTATGGGATTGGGGAAATGTAGGATCTGTCCATGCATTCGAACCTCTCCTACACCACCATCATGCAGAGCAATTTTGTTGGAGGTTACATGTGTTTTACAACAAAATTAAATGCCAGTGACTGCCAGTGAAAAAGTACATAAGTTATCGCACATAACATTATCTGCTGTCGGCACTCGAGTACACGTCATACAACGTGGGATATCATGTGGAAGCGTTTCCTGTGTCCCACTGGTAAATTGTATTCCCCATGCATTGAGTTATTTAAGGGATTAGTCAATCCAGTGTCTTTGTTGGTGATAGAAGATGGACTTGAAATATTAACTCAGAAGTATTATTCTCCATTAAATTCGCGCAGATAGTAGGACATGTGTGAAAAAAGCCTTCGCTATAACCAAATTATAAAATGATTAATTTAAAAGAACTTATCTATTATTTATCTATTTAATACGCGATATTCCTACGAAGTAGGCTACCATCTGCAAATTGTCTGGTAGTCAGTCAGTTAGTCAGTGAGTTCATCCGAAACCTTTCGTCCGCAAAATATGGAGAACCGTTGACATTAGAACCTTGATTTTTGGCATGAACGTGCATTAGGGCATTGTTACCAGCAAGTTTTGAGCGGACCGAATTCTGATAAAAACTTGATTTGCAATGATTTTTTATTATTTATTGATGGCTCGGCGAGTGAACTCTCATGCCCATCGGGTAACCTTGACTGTATGTTTCACTGCGACTTTTGATGGTTCCCTGATACGGCATATCACGTTGAAAAAACCGGTTCTCGTAAAATCACCGAAGTTAAGCGACTTTGAGCCCGGTCAAGATTTGGATGGGTGACCTTTCTGCTGTATTGCTGGGCTGATCAGTGTCCATGGTAATAGGAACGGAGAGCGATAACAGTTGTTACGCTAATGACTCACCAGCGTTGACATCTGGGAAAGGTAATAGTACCCACGGTCAATTAGAGGCTGCTAAATAGATTCTCTCGCGGTAGTACATAGGGCCCCGAGTCATCTCTCGAGTACACACTTAATTCATATCAATCCCTACTTCGTAGGTCCTGTGACGATAATCACACTGCCATGTTTCAAAGCAGATTCTTGGAACTCTTCTAAAACTGTAATATCACACCCTGGCACAACTACTATATACAGGGTGTTAGCAAACAGCATGGGATACAGTTAAAACAACTCCGGACAAACAAGAATCGTATGCATACGGCATACATTTCTGAATACTGCATAATCATGTCGCAGAACCTCAGTGCAGATCACCAGTCTCGGTATCAATGTTCAATATGTTGTTGCATGAGGTTGATTTTGTAATATGTACAGTAAATCTACAATGTTATCTACGTATTATCGATGATCTTCTCATCTTCCTTTTTGAGATTTGTCAATATTGTTTCCAAACGTCACACGAGAAGCCACTCGTAGACGAAAGAAAATCATATATTCAATCCACAACGCATAATAACTCAACTAGAACAATCCACAACCAAAATTATACTACATAAAAGTCGTAGTTATCGAAATCAGCGTAGTCCCATTGCAAAAACTAAGCTAATAGTGGCTATCATGTATATTTTCATTTCACCGACTGTCTTTTCACAAAACTGTTATCAAACATTCATATATTGTCTGACTCAGTCCCAAAGACCATTTAATATCGACCTAAGTATGGGATTGGGGAAATGTAGGATCTGTCCATGCATTCGAACCTCTCCTACACCACCATCATGCAGAGCAATTTTGTTGGAGGTTACATGTGTTTTACAACAGAATTAAATGCCAGTGACTGCCAGTGAAAAAGTACATCGCACATAACATTATCTGCTGTCGGCACTCGAGTACACGTCATACAACGTGGGATATCATGTGGAAGCGTTTCCTGTGTCCCACTGGTAAATTGTATTCCCCATAATCGTCAAAGAAGAAGTTTCATGGCAAGCGATAATTTTCAAAATCGCAGCGGAAATATCTGAAATATCTGTATGTTTCATTTTAGTCCTGTCGCTACGAAGGTAACGGATCATTGCTGGGTATTGGACGCTGAACTTGATTATTTACTTCCGAAATAATTTGATACACTCTCGTCTAAACTCTCTGTTATATACTGCATACACGATAGGATTGACGAATTTGGACACCGTGATTATGCAAACCGTTGCTATCTCAAAATTAGACATAACAAAATCATTCTGTTGCCGTTCTGCGAAAAGTTTCCTGAAGCGCACTCCCAAAAATGGTACCCAACACACAAAATATATCCCGGTCACGAGGGAAACGGTGAGCGGGGCTTTGCTCGGCCTGGATGATACCATGACAATGGCAGATGACGTCTCTGAGCGTGCAACTTGAGGCATTGGTTGGCCTGTGACCTTCTTTACTTGATTGTATATTCTTATCTGACAAACAACAATCACGACACTGCATGGCACGAAGGTGGTGCCACAGATAACACCGATGGCCCCGACCGATAGAGGGCGCATAGAAAATTCAATCTCACATGCTTGAAGATGTGCAACGTAATGATAAGAGCTGAAACCAATCAAGGGTAAGATGGAAATGATTGCCGAATATATCCAGCAGGCAGCAATGACAAATTTACAGCGCCTTTGACTCACAAAGAGAGCATATTTCAGTGGCATACAGCAGGCGATGTAACGATCAACAGTGATGGCGACCAGGAGAAGGAATTCTACACAAGATAGACATGTAGTGAGGTAACCATGGAGGACACAGGTTGAACCTCTGAGCGACCAGCATCCATCAATACTAGCCAGTGATCTAAATGTACCGATGATGACACCCTGAATCAGATCCTCCATTGATAAGGCAGCCACGAGATAGTAAGACACCCGATGTAGTAGTGGCCTCCGGACCACCGTCAACAGGACCAGAAAGTTTCCCGCCACAGCTAGCAAAGCACCGCTCACGTTGAAAAGTACTACAAACTCTAGCCACCCATGAGGCAGTTTGTAGTCCGCGGTACTATTCACCAATATACATGTTATATTCATAGTGTTACCCATGAGTAGCAGGATTGGCTAAAAGTAGGATTCCGTACATTATATGGTATGACAAGAGTTGCACAACCGCGCAACGGATTGTTCACCATCCAAATACAGGATAAAGTGCGTGAAGGAATATATCGGTCGGGATTAGTCGATAAATCATTTGGTTCAGCTGCTCTCTATCATCCAATGTCTGATTGTAGATACTGCAACATCGGTCTGATCATATCAGCGTTGAATTTAGTTCAAGAGAGTCGAACAGTTTTCTCGTTCACTGTCATCACCGTCGTGCGCAAAATAATAATTATGCACATAACCATTATAGTATTAGCAATTCTTCATAGAGTAGTAGCTCCTACAGCAACTTTCAGTATTGTAAAGATCTGCTTGATCTGCCCAATAGACTTGATAATCTGCCTGACTCTTCTCTATCTCAGTTTGTTCTAAATAACACCAGGGTTGTAGATTCCGCAGATCACTGGAATGATTTATTGTTCAAGGAATCATTGGCCATTCGCCGTAATTGTCCAGAGTTAAATACTGGGATTAGAGCCTCTAAAGAACTTCAGTTATTTAGATAATGCCAGCTGATCATTTCGACAAATGTGTCATGTTACTGCCTTATTTGTTTTTCTAAATTGTTTTTCTAAACTGTTGACCATTTTCTATGGTTGTGCTATTTGTCAGTAATCATTCATTGTTCTTTTAATCCTTAAGTCTGTTGACCACCTACCATGGTTGACCGATTGCTGTCAATAAAGTTGTTGTTTGACCATCCAAGATACAGTTTGGATTGACAAGATCTTCTCGGATCAGAATAATTGCTGGTCCCGTGTCTTGGGACATTCCCGTTTCCCAAGAATAAATGTGAAGGCCGACCAGAAGATAGTCCTGTCTGCATTGGAACAGTACGTTATTGATTGGTCTAAGCGAGAACAAGAGCCCAAGGGGCTTCAATATACGCCCGTATATCTTGAATTACATTGGTCTAAATTTCAAGTTTGTTTAATAGCCTTGATTCCAATTGCTAGCTAGCAATCCAGAGAAAGGTCTACAATTTTGTGCTTCTGAAAATATAACATATATCACAGCTTATATTGAATGATACACTAAAATGAGCTTAACTCTTGGTACATGTAACTAGTTAACCTTGGAGCAAGAGCCGAGAGCTCACATATCCCACACTGAAATCGACAATAGTCAACCACAAGAAAATAGTAGTTTTCCTGCAAATGGAAGAAACTGATGAAGTAAACCTTTGTTCTTGAGTTAATAAACAGGTGTGAAGTTCATAAAGGACCCCTCTCCCCATTTAATTAGTAAATGTATGGTTTTTATTTCACAACAGTTTAACTAAATGTAGCTGTTTCAAACTCCACAAGACAAATGCCATATATATGTAGGGAAGAGAACTCTGAATATTCCAACCTAACACATATAGTCAGCTAAACTTGATTCAGTTTTGGGGGACTGTGACCTTGACCTTTGACAAATGTAACATCAACATTGCATTACATGACCTCATCTTCGACAGGCATAGGAAAATGTGACTTTTAATGATTTCCTGATTTTGGGGTCACAGTGACCTTGACCTAAATATTGGTACATGACACATTGTCTTCCCTCAATGTATCAATGGACACAAGAAAAAATCATGATTTTTATGAATTTCATGATTTTGGGGGTCACAGTGATCTTGACTTTCGGCCTTGACCTACATTTTGATACGTGACACATCATGTCCTCCTAATGTATCCAGACACAAAAAAAGTAATTTTCAAAGATTTTTTGATTCTGGAGTCACAGTGACATTGACCTTGCCCTAAATTTTGGTACATGATAAACTGTCTCCCCGTAATTTCTCAATGGACACAAAAAACCATGATTTTTAACAATTTCAAGATTTTGGGGTCAGTGACCTTGACCTACATTTTGGTATGTGACACATCGTGTCCCCCAAATGTATCTACTGACACAAAAGAAATGTTGTTTTTAAAATTTTCTGATTTGGGGGTCAGAATGACCTTTGATCTTGATCTAATTTTTGGTATGCGACACTTCATTTCCCCCTATTGAATTCACTCACAAAGTATTGGTAATTTTTAATGCTTTCCTGATTTTTAGGTCGCACTGAGTTTTGACCTTGATTCTGGGGTCACAGTGATCTTGACTACTGACCCGGGTCTAAATTTTGGTACATGACAAAACGGCTACCCGTAATTTCTCAATGGATTAAAAATATCATGATTTTTAACAATTTCATGATTTTGGGGTCACAGTGACCTTGACCTTTGGCCTTGACCTATATTTTGATATGTGACACATCATGTCCCCCTAGTGTATCTACTGACACAAAGAAATGTTATTTTTAATAATTTCCTGATTTTGGGGATACAGTGACCTTTGACCTTCAACCTTGACCTATATTTTGCTATGCGACACTTCATTTCCCCCTAATGAATCCACTCATAAAAAATTAGAAATTTGTAATGAATTCCTGATTTTTCGGTCACACGGACCTTTGACCTCTGACCTCGACCTACATTTGGTATGCAACATATCTTTTTCCCCTAGGGCATCCACTCATCAAAAATTAGAACTATAGATAGAAAACTGTCAATGATTCATGATTTCCTGATTTTAGGCAACAGTGACCTTTGACCTCTGACCGCGACCTCAATTTCGGTACGCGACACATCGTCTCCACCTAGCGTATCCACTCACAAAAAATTGCAACTGTGGATAGAAAACGTTCACAGATATAGACCGGACACGAATACTTCAGTGATTTCCCGTTTTTTAGGCCAGTGACCTTTGACCTCTGACGTTGACCTTCATTTTGGTACGCGACACATCGTCTCCCCATAGGGTATCCACTCACCAAAAATTAGAACTGTAAATAGAAAACTGTTCCAGATATAGACCGGACACGACGGACGGACAGACGGACAGACGGACACACGGACGGAAACCGCCATCACATAATACGTCCGCCTTTTGGCGGGCGTATAAAAAGTTGAACCTACAGTACTCGCTGATTGGCTGGACCTCACAAAGAGCAAGGTCGTTGAAACAATCCGCCATATTGACAGAAGTACTCTTCCCCAAGCAAAACAAGTACTGAGAAACCTCAATTCGCAAGAAGTTCTAGCAAATCTCCAGAGTAAATTCGTCATAGTCCCAGCAGACAAAGCTCCGAATAATATAATATTCATATGTAAATATTACTATTACCAGGTGCTGGTTAAAGGATTGAGTGTAGACGTATCTTCATCAAATACGTCTACTTACTCCCAAACTGCATTTACTCTGGAAGATATATTTAACAATCACAAAAAGTTTCTCAGAGAAAGAGGTATTTGTCTTCCAACCAATCATAACGACATACCAAAACTATACTGGACTCCCAAAATGCATAAATCACCATACAAAGCTAGATTCATAGCTGGTTCTAGAAGCTGCACCACCAAGCTTCTTTCAACCCTATTGACGAGGGCCCTTCAGGAGGTAAAAGCATTTTGGGAAAGGTATTGCGCCATTATTTCTAAGAACTCTGGCGTTGAATGTATGTGGATATTGAAAAACTCAAAATGTCTTACGGAAGAACTTGATGCTAAAGGTCACATACCGTACAGACATGTATCCACATGGGATTTCTCGACTCTCTATACTACAATCCCTCATCAGGACCTTATTGGCCGTCTAAGTTCATTAATAGTATCTGTGTTCAAGAAAACTGATCGTAGATATATTAATGTCAGAAGCCATAAAGCATTCTTTAGCTCTACTACATACAATAAATATCATTCATGGGATGTTTCTTTGTTTATAGAGTTGCTTGAATTTCTCATCAAAAATATCTATGTGAAATTTGGCAACACAATACATCAGCAGCATATAGGTATTCCAATGGGTACTAATTGTGCACCCCTGTTGGCTGACCTGTATCTGTTCTCTTATGAATATGACTATATGCAGGCGCTTTCAAAAACCGATCCATTCAAAGCCCGTTCCATCTCATTCACCAAACGCTATATAGACGATCTTCTCGCTGTGGGTAATCGCTATATAAATGACGCAGTGAAGGATATATATCCACCTTCACTGGATTTGAAGGAAACTACAGATAGCCCTACAGGCACATCTTATTTAGATCTCTATCTCTATAAAAATGAAGCGGGCATTCTCTCTCTCGTCGACTTTATGACAAAAGAGATGATTACAATTTCGACATCGTAAACTATCCCTTTCTGGATAGTAATATTCCAGTGGGACCTGCATATGGCGTATACATATCTCGCTTAGTAGCATTTGCTAGATCCTGTGTTAAATGTGATGATTTTAATCAACGTCCCAAAACATTGTTGCATCAACTTATAAAACAGGGCTATTCCTCCAAGCGCCTCCACTCAAAGTTTCTCAAATTTGGCGATACATATCGCATGTTGATAGCAAAATACGAACGTAGCGTGCAAGATCTATGGCGCTACGTTTCGTAACTTGTGTCTAATTCCGCTTAACCCGGGGCTAGGGGCCGTATGAACCCATGTACTTCAAGATCCCCATGGTGCTCATATGAACAGTCACAATCAAAGCGTGACTGAGATACATCATTTTTTAGATGACGACTCTATAACGAATATTATGGATTAAGAATACTGATCAACGATACGGATTTGATATTTTTGGAACATCATGATGTCTTGCCGGCATCATTGAAAACTGTTGACCGCTTCTCTCTTGCAGGAAACAAGCCTATGTTTATGTATACTATGATTGTCTTTTTGAATTTGGTGCTAATACTGTTATATGGAAAATGGAATAGGTCTTTGGATTATGGACGCGGATATTCTCTAATGGACGACGGCTGGATTATGAATGACGGACTAGACGATTGTAATTTTAACCTGTGTATGCCTGGATTCTGCTGGTGGACAAGTTGTCCCCGAGGCCGGGCTCCTGCACACCCAACACTCATAATGGACACAAGAATAAGAAAAAATATGAAGACAGACCCGAGGAACCTTAGTGCAGGTTTCTCGGCCGAGTCTCTAATAGCTCGAAATGCACTAAGACCTTTTTCAATCTAAATGACAGATATATTTCTGACAGCAAAGCAAGGCCACGACATCAAACCTTAATTGTAATATTGCGCTTGATGATTGTTTAGCACCGAATTCTACATGTAATAATTTCAAAATTTCTAAGTGTGGACATCGTGGATGTCTCACGTGTCCACTCTTTAATACTTCAGCTTCATTTAGTTCCGCGTTAACTGGTGACTCATATTCTGTTAACTCGTATGTTGATCTTAGTTGTTCTTCTACAAACTGTATTTATTTAGTTTCCTGTAAGAAGTGTGGTCAACAGTATGTTGGCAAGACCACCCAAAGACTCCATCTTAGGGTGAATGGTCACAGAAAATCCGTTAGGAAAAAGCAATTGCTTATAGGTAGGCATTTTTCTGGACCCGACCACGGCTGGGATAACTTTAGTATTCAGATCATAGACGTCGTCTATCCATCTACTAAGGATTCCCCTTTTGGATTTGAGAGAAAAATCCGAGAGCGGGAATTATTCTGGATGCTAGAACTTGGGTCAGTGTTTCCGTTTGGTTTAAATGATAATGTCAGTGGGTTCGGCAATGCTACAAACCGCCGTTCAAATATATCCAACATTACCCAACTATTTAAACCCCAACAACGGAGACATCGCAGCCATGGTTGGCGAAAGTTTAATAGTTCGATGATTCACGATCATATCACTTTAAATTACTTAATGGGTTTAACTAACACACCCAATAGTATACATAGCTTACGTACAGTTCTGTATGCGTTACCTCTGAGAGCTTTAGATCAAATAGCCAGAGATATACAACAATCTGCGTCTTCAGGAAATATAATACCATCAAAAATCATTAAAGTATGTCAAGATATAGCGTATTTTCGGTTGTATCGTCCAGTGAACATAATCGAAACCTCTCAAGATCGGCTTTTCTTGAAACTCAACTACTTAGATAAAGGACTGGACATCATTAATTTACCTCGAATCCTGAATGATCCAGAGGTACGCAACGCTGTACCAAACTATTTTAAGTTCACAGAACCTCCTTGCATTTCATATAAGTACACTAAATCTATAGCCACCAAAATATTCAATTACTCCAATGCTGTCCAGGAGTTTGACTGGAACTTATACACGTCAGGAGGCTATAGTTGTGATTGTGAATCGTCGAACTTTATCTATACACCATGCAAACATATTGTGACTGGTGACCTTGATGTGGTGAGTGATAAGGATCTGAAATTACTCCTGATGAAAGGACCTAAATATAGAGAGCCAAGAAGAATAAATGTGAAGCCCGACCAGAAGATAGTCCTGTCTGCATTGGAACAGTACGTTATTGATTGGTCTAAGCGAGAAAAAGTTGAACCTACAGTACTCGCTGATTGGCTGGACCTCACCAAGAGCAAGGTCGTTGAAACAATCCGCCATATTGACAGAAGTACTCTTCCCCAAGCAAAACAAGTACTGAGAAACCTCAATTCGCAAGAAGTTCTAGCAAATCTCCAGAGTAAATTCGTCATAGTCCCAGCAGACAAAGCTCCGAATAATATAATATTCATATGTAAATATTACTATTACCAGGTGCTGGTTAAAGAATTGAGTGTAGACATATCTTCATCAAATACGTCTACTTACTCCCAAACTGCATTTACTCTGGAAGATTTATTTAACAATCACAAAAAGTTTCTCAGGGAAAGAGGTATTTGTCTTTCAACCAATCATAACGACATACCAAAACTATACTGGACTCCCAAAATGCATAAATCACCATACAAAGCTAGATTCATAGCTGGTTCTAGAAGCTGCACCACCAAGCTTCTTTCAACCCTATTGACGAGGGCCCTTCAGGAGGTAAAAGCATTTTGGGAAAGGTATTGCGCCATTATTTCTAAGAACTCTGGCGTTGAATGTATGTGGATATTGAAAAACTCAAAATGTCTTACGGAAGAACTTGATGCTAAAGGTCACATACCGTACAGACATGTATCCACATGGGATTTTTCGACTCTATACTACAATCCCTCATCAGGACCTTATTGACCGTCTAAGTTCATTAATAGTATCTGTGTTCAAGAAAACTGATCGTAGATATATTAATGTCGGAAGCCATAAAGCATTCTTTAGCTCTACTACATACAAGAGATATCATTCATGGGATGTTTCTTTGTTTATAGAGCTGCTTGAATTTCTCATTAAAATATCTATGTGAAATTTGGCAACACAATATATCAACAGCATATAGGTATTCTAATGGGTACTAATTGTGCACCCCTATTGGCTGACCTATATCTGTTCTCTTATGAATATGACTATATGCAGGCGCTTTCAAAACCGATCCATTCAAAGCCCGTTCCTTCTCATTCACCAAACGCTATATAGACGATCTTCTCGCTGTGGATAATCGCTATATAAATGACGCAGTGAAGGATATATATCCACCTTCACTGGATTTGAAGGAAACTACAGATAGCCCCTACAGGCACATCTTATTTAGATCTCTATCTCTATAAAAATGAAGCGGGCATTCTCTCTCGTCGACTTTATGACAAAAGAGATGATTACAATTTCGACATCGTAAACTATCCCTTTCTGGACAGTAATATTCCAGTGGGACCTGCATATGGCGTATACATATCTCGCTTGGTAGCATTTGCTAGATCCTGTGTTAAATGTGACGATTTTAATCAACGTCACAAAACATTGGTGCAGAAACTTAAAAAACACTGCTATTCCACCAAGCGCCTACACTCAAAGTTTCTCAAATTTGGCGATACATATCGCATGCTGATAGCAAAATACGAACATAGCGTGCAAGATCTATGGCGCTACGTTTCGTAACTTGTGTCTAATTCCGCTTAACCCGGGGCTAGGGGCCGTATGAACCCATGTACTTCAAGATCCTCATGGTGCTCATATGAACAGTCGCGATCAAAGCGTGACTGAGATACATCATTTTTTAGATGACGACTCTATAGCGAATATTATGGATTAAGAATACTGATCAGCGATACGGATTTGATATTTCTGGAACATCATGATGTCTTGCCGGCATCATTGAAAACTGTTGACCGCTTCTCTCTTGCAGGAAACAAACCTATGTTTATGTATACTATGATTGTCTTTTTGAATTGGGTGCTAATACTGTTATATGGAAAATGGAATAGGTGTTTGGATTATGGACGCGGATATTCTGTAATGGACGACGGCTGGATTATGAATGACGGACTAGACGCTTGTAATTTTACAAAAGACACGCTTCTCTCATTAACTTCACCTGGAAGGTTGATCAACTCGGGAATAACTGTTGAGCGTACCAGATAACTGGCTTGGTTTTGTTTAAACTTTCTGGGATTATTCCGTCGCGATGGGCAGACATTGGCCTTGTGGTCAGGCAAACGGCACTCGTAACAGTGAATATTACTCGGGCTTCTCTCCCCTGATGGATAAGATCTATTGTGGCTGTCATTGTTGCCATGACGACCAAGTTTGCTTCTATAAGACGCACCAGTTTCTGTCGGTACAATGTAATCTTCTGCGGCCTCGACAACTGAAACTTGACCCCTATTTCTGCGTATCCACTGCGCTTGTTGCAGTGGAAGAGCTTTAAGGAAGTACTCTTCCTTAAAACTTTCAAAGGGATCTTTGTCTTCAACAAATCGATCTATGGACTGCGAAATGCGGGCCATTAAGCCTCTATACGTCTCCTTGTCTTGTCGTTTTATGGTATCCAGGGAATGGAAATAGTCAGCCGGTCGACGACCGAACCTGTCCACCAATGCCTTGCGCATCTCATCAAAACTGCTACAGGCAGTTTGCGCGATAACTCGAGCATCTTTTATGAGTAACGCTCGTAGTTGGAGCACTTTGGTGTTATCACTCCAACCCATTTATAACGCGATCGCTGAAAATTCAGCTAAATATTCCGTAATCCAACGGTATGAAAATTTCAGCACACAGCACAAACAAATCCGATGTATTCCCACACAGTTGAAGGAATAATTCAACACACAGTTGAATGATTCAGATTCACTGTCAAGTATTTGGATTCACACACAGTTAATGTCCAGTTCAAGCAGAATTCCAACACAGTTGAAATGGTCCAAAACAGTTCAACACACAGTTGCAATAATTAACACACAGTTGAAATGGTGCAAAACAGTTCAACACACAGTTGCAATAATTCAACACACAGTTGAAATGGTCCAAAACAGTTCAACACACAGTTGCAATAATTCAACACACAGTTGAAATGGTCCATTTGCCAAACTAGGAGATGGTGAATGATCCTAGTAAAACTCCCGGATAAAAGGCCCCCAGTTGTCATGGTTGTTACGATACGAGATTATCAAACACACAGTTTACACGCCGTAACAATAACCCTTACTATAATTAGCAACAATCCACACAGGAACGGGTTATATGAATGTTCCACACAGGAACTCTATCTATTACTCCACACAGGAGATAACTTAATAGAAAAGAACAACTTAACACAGTCCTGATCTTGAATAGAACTGAACTTTACTAAAAGAGTGAATATATATATAGGAGTATTTTAGAAAGGCATGCAAGGTTAATGACCAGATTGGAGACACCTATATTTTGGTAGACGAGAAGAGAGGGGGGAGAAGTCCGGAACTGGCTGTCAGAGTTTATCAGGGTTTTGGTGACAACTACGGTGGCCTATGACTGACCACTGATAGTCTTTCATTCAACAATGTTGAGAGTACATACTTGTACTGGCCATGTGGCTTATGTATAAGGGCTAATTGATCAGTCAGTGAAAGTTGGATATTTAAGGTTAAGAGAATATACTGGCTTAACCTAACAGTATCTAAAACAACAACTGATTGCTCTGACACCCGTCAGGGAATGTTAGTGTATTCTCTGTCTAGCCAATTAACCTTCCACTGTAACCGCTCAGCATGTTATCTTCTCAGCAACTGTATATATTCTGTAGCTATGTATGAAAATGCCACATTTCTCCTGATGATGACAAATATAACTTTGTCGAAATATTGAGACTGTCAATATGCGTTTGTTAACTTTATTCGGAGTGACTATGCTTATGCATTATGCCAAGCTTATCATTGGATCAACAAGATCTACAGCAACATCTTCGACCACATTCGGATTTCTTCTGGTTCTCGCAAGCCATGTTTTGCTTGGAAAATACTGGATGCTATCGCTCCCCTACAGAAACTCCTCAGACACAGATATCGTTCCAAATGTCAGTGTTCACCAGAATGCAATGACATTGTCCAAAATGTCTTCAGAACCATCAAATTAACCCATCTGTGGTCTTGTGGATGACTGATGTCTGACTACGATTCGAATGTTCTCATGGTTAATTTACCATAATATATTCTCGAATGGATGATATAATCATGCCAGTACGCCGCACCCAGTGGTAATGAAACTGGCCGCTAATTCCACATTGCTTTGATACAGTGGCAGATTACACAATATTGCATGTGTAATCCATAAGAATGTTCATTATTCACCAGGTATCTTCGTGTCGGAAGCAAATAAAAACCCCCACGAACGCATATTTGTGCCAACTATGTCTCATCATACGTGCATCGAGATTGAGTGCGAAAGATCTGATCTGTATCCTATCTGATAATTATCGATTGCCCGACAGTCCATTAGTTCCATGTGCAGTTTAATGCGAATGTTTTGAGACTGCACATCTCTTTGAATGCTTTCCGTACCGTTTTTGATGATCGCTTGAAAATGTCTAAACCGCGATGTCTGTATGTTTAAAGATATTAAATATCAAACTTCGAACAGCGTATTTCAACTTCTCAACATAGAATAGATGTGGTAAAGGCATGGCTGGCATCCGGTAGGCAGGTGTCCAGCGTTCGTATCATATTTCGAATTCGTTCTTTGGACGCACTAGGCACAGCCTCGTAGTATGTGGGATATGCCCGAATCGATCCAATCCATATTGGCAGGCATGTTGAATCCGCTTTTAAGCACGGTATTTCGCCAAAACCTCGAACAGCGCATGTCATCTTCCATACGATGGTGGATGTCGGTCCGTGATAAAAAGCCAGGAGAATAACCTCCAAAGTAGACGAGACATTCCGAGGGCAGAATCAGAGGGAATATTAAATTTGTTTTGATCCCTTATCACTGGGCGAAAGCCGAGGACTATTTGCGCCGACACACATCCTTCAATGTGTGCTGTGCTGCACGTTCGGCGGATCACGATTTACAACTAAGAGCTGTTTTATCCCTATATTATTAATGCCTGAGGTCAATTGACTTCAACGGAATCGGCCGAGTAATCACGAATGTTATAGGACGTTGAATTATCGTGCTCACGTGTTGTGCTCGTGATGACATGATAATAAGTGACAGACGAAAAGGAATGGAACCATGGGGGAAGAATTCTAGGTATAATTTTTAAAAATAATATCTTCTTCTTGTTATCAACAATCGCAATCTCTCGACTTATCCAACGAATATGTACAACAAATCTGAAATTTTGGTTTGCCGGATCATGTGACGTCTGGTCACCGTACCGTGGTATGTAATCTCCAAGTTGTTGTATGTATATGGCGAAATCTGGATGGTGACCACTTACACCAATGTACACGTCATGAAAAAAGTCATTTAGACCTATTATAGGCAGATATTGTGATCTATATGTTAATGAAATGAGGATAAGCGCTTGGTCGGCATCATGCCTTATAAACTTTTGTTCTGAATAGGACTATGCACTCTTGGAGCATTTTCTCCGATCTGACTATGAGCCGTTTCTCACATCTGACGCTGACACAATTCATCTGTTTCCATTGGATATATTGACAGAGCTATTCCATCATTTGATATTTGCATTTAATTCAACTTAGGCCACCACGAGAAGTCGTGTAGCCATTCCTGTCAAGATGTCCTCATGAATCCATTATTCCCACAGACTACTATTTTACATAAACTAGGATGAAAGTAACTCTGAAAATGAAAATCATTGTGATATAATATTCTATATTTCGGCTGTCATTATGCCATCGTCAGGAATACATGTATTCCTGATGCCACCGTCAGGAGGAATACATACCATCGTCAGGAATATATACATACCATCGTCAAGAATATATGTATTCCTGCCGATGGCATAATCACAGCCGAAATATTGAATATTATATCACAATGACTTCCATTTACTGAGTTACTTTTATCCTAGTTTATACCCACATGACTTCTACAATAAAAGCGTGACCCAGTTACGGCCTATGACGTCATATGACTTCTCGACAGTACGACAGTATTTTCACCACCATCATGCTATCTCGGTTTCACTTCAAAAAGATAACTCACATGACTATACTAGTATACTGACATCTCGATTCATAATTAATTCCCCTGCATTGAGTTATTTAAGTGATTAGACGATACATTTTTTTTGGTGCTAGGAAATGGACTTGAAATATTGTTTGAAAGATTATTCTCCATTGTATTCTTGCAAATAGTAGGACATATTTCGAGAAAGCCTTCACCATAACCAAATCATAGAATAATTAACGATATCATCCATTATTTATTTATTATCTAATACGATATACCATATCAAAAACTTGGAGCTCTTCTATAACTGTTATATCAAACCCTGCCATGCCTACTACATGCAGGGAGTTGCAAAAACCTCACGAAATACATGTAAAACACAACCTATGGCAAACAGGAATGAAATGCATACGTCATACATCTCTGAATACTGCATAATCACGTAGCATAACCTCAGTGCAGATCACCAGTCTCAGTATCAATGGGCAATATGTTGTTGTGGTTGTTGTATGAGGTTGATTTTTAATATATACTATAAATCTACAATGTTATCTATGTATTATCGATAATCTTCTCATCTTCCTTTTTTGAGATTTGTCCATTTTATTTCTATGCGTCACATGAGAAGCCACCTGAATAGACGAGAATAAATAATATATTCAATCCCCAACGCATAATACCTCAACTAGAACACTCCACAACCATAGACGTCCTAGTTATCGAAATCAGTAAAGTACCATTGCAAACAATTTCGCTTATAGTGGCTATCAGACAAAAATATCGGATAAAATATGTATATTTCCATTTTACACAGTGTCTTTTCACAAAACGTGTAGCAAACATTCATATATTGTCTGACTCGGTCCCAAAGACAATTTTTTATGGACCTGAGTATGGGATTGTGGAAATGTAGGATCTGTCAATGAATTCGATCCTCTCCTATACCACCATCATGCAGAGCAATTTTGTTAGAGGTTACATGTATTTTACAAGAGAATTAAATGCCAGTGACTGCCAGTGAAAAAGCACATCTAAAAGGGAATCACTTCATACACAATCACATCTTCCTCATATTCCGAATCAAGATTTCAACATTGTCTGCTGTCGGCACTCGAGTACACGTCATACACGTGTGATATCATGTGGAAGCGATCCTGTGTCCCACTGGGAAATTGTATTCGCCATAATCTCAGGAGAAGTTACATGGTAAGCGATAATTTTCAAAAAGGCGGCGGAAATATCTGCAGTGTATATGTTTCATTTTCGTCCTGTCGCTACGACTCGGAATCATTGTACCGGATCATCGCTGGTTACTGGATGCTGAATTTGATTATTTACCGCCGAAATAATTTGATACACTCTCGTCTAAACTCTCTGTTGTATACTGCATACAAGATAGGATTGACGAATTTGGACACCGTCATTATGCAAACCGATGCTATCTCAAAATTAGACATCCCAACATCATTCTGTTGCCACTCTGCAAAAAGTTTACTGAAGCGCACTCCCAAAAATGGTACCCAACACAGAAAGTATATCCCGGTCACGAGGGAAACGGTAAGCGTGGCTTTGGTCGGCCTGGATGATACCATGACAATGGCAGATGACGTCTCTGAGCGTGCCACTTGAGGCATTGGTTGGCCTGTGACCTTCCTTACTTGATTGTATATTTTGATCTGACAAACAACAATCACGACAGTGCATGGCACAAAGGTGGTGCCACAGATGACACCGATGGCCCAGACCGATAGAGGGCGCCTTGAAAATTCAATCTCACATACTTGAAGATGTGCAACGTAATGATAAGAGCTGAAACCAATCAAGGGTAAGATGGAAATGATCGCCGGATATATCCAGCAGACCGCAATGACAAATTTACAGCGCCTTTGACTCACACAAAGAGCATATTTCAGTGGCATACAGCAGGCAATGTAACGATCAACAGTGATGGCGACCAGAAGAAGGAATTCCACACAAGCTAGACATGTGGTGAGGTAACCATAGAGGACACAGGCTGAGCCTCCGAGCGGCCAGCATCCATCAATACTAGCCAATGATCTAAATGTACCGATGATGACACCCTGAAGCAGATCCTCCAGTGATAAGGCAGCCACGAGATAGTAAGGCACCCGGTGTAGTAGCGGCCTCCGGACCACCGTCAACAGGACCAGAAAGTTTCCCACCACAGATAGCAAAGCACCGCTCACGTAGAAAAGTACTACAAACTCCAGCCACCCATGAGGCAGTTCATAGTCCGCGGTACTATTCAGCAATATACATGTTATATTCATGGTGTTTCCTATGATTCGCCGGATTGGCTAAAAGTACGATACCATACATTATATGTTATGACAAGAGTTGCACAATCGCGCAACGGATTGTCCATCACCCCAATACAGGATGAAGTGCGTGAACGAATATATCGGTCGGGATTAGTCGATTAAATCATTTGGTCCAGCTGTCTCTATTATCCAATGCCCGATTGTAGACACTGCAACATCGTTGAATTTAGTTCAAGAGAGTCGAACAGTTTTCTCATCCACTGTCATCACCGTCGCGCGCTGAATAATAATTATGCACATAACCGTTATAGTATTAGCAATTCTTCATAGGGTAGTAGTTTCTACAGCAACACAATCGACCCCATTCGGGTTTCTTCTGGTTCTGGCAAGCCAAGTTTTGCTTGGAAAATAGTGGATACCAATGCTCGTCTACAGAAAGCCCTTAGACACAGATATGGTTCTATATGTCAGTGTTCACCAGAATGCAATGACATTTTCCAAAATGTCTTCAGAAGCATCAAATTAACCAATCTGTGGTCTTGTGGATGACTGATGTCTGACTACGCTTCGAATGTTCTCATTGTTAATTTACCATAACATATTCTCGAATGGATGATATAATCATGCCAGTGCACTGCACCCAGTGGTAATGAAACTGGCCGCCAAATCCACATTGCTTTGATACAGTGGCAGATTACACAGTATTTCATGTGTGATCCATAAAAATGTTCATTATGCACCAGGTATCTTCGTGTTCGAAGCAAATAAAACCCACACGAACACATATTTACACCAACAATGTCTCATCATAAGTGCATCGAGATTGAGGTGCGAGAGATCTGATCTGTATCCTATCTGATAATTATCGATTGCTCAACAGTCCATTAGTTCCATGTACAGTTTAATGTGAATGTTTGAGACTGCACATCTCTTTGAATGCTTTCCGTACCGTATTTGATGATCGCTTGAAAATTTCTAAACCGCGATGTCTGTATGTTTACAGATATTAAATATCCCAGAGTGAAGCGGTTTAGCTAGCTTAAACTTCGAACAGCGTATTTCAACTTCTCAACATAGAATAGATGTGGTAAAGCCATGGATGGCATCCGGTAGGCAGGCGTCCAGAGTTTGTATCATATTTCGCAGTCGTTCTTCGGACACACTCGGCACAGACTCGTAGTATGTGGGATATGCTGACTCGATTCAATCCATATTAGCAGGCATGTTGAATCCGCCTTCAAGAACAGTATCTCGCCCAAACCTCGAACAGCGTGTCGACTTTCAAGGAATGATAGATGTCGGTCCTTGATGAAAAGCCAGGAGAACAACCTCCAAAGAAGACGTGACATTTCGAGGGCAGGATCCTGGGGAATATTAAATTTATTTGATCCCTTATAACTGGGCGAAAGCCGAGGACTATGTGCGCGGACACACCTCCTTCAATGTGTGCTGTGCTGCACGTTGGGCGGATCACGATTTACAACTGAGAGCTGTTTTATCCCTATATTATTAATGCTGCCTGAGGTCAGATGACTTCAACGGAATTGGCCGAGTAGTCACGAATGCTATAGGACGTTGAATTATCGTGCTCACGTGTTGTGCTCGTGATGACATGATAATAATTGACAGGCGAAAATGAATGCAACCAGGAGGGAAGAATTCTGGGCATAATTATTTAAAATAATATCTTCTTGTTGTTATCAACAATCGAAATCTTTCGACTTATCCAACGAATATGTACAACAGATCTGAAATTTTATAGGCCGGATCATGTGACTTCTTGTCACCGTACTCTGGTATGTTACCTCAAAGTTGTTGTCTGTATATGGCGAAATTTTGATGGTGACCACTTACACCGATGTACACGTCATGACAAAAATTCATTTAGACCGATTATAGGTAGTTATTGTGATCTATATGTTAATGAAATGAGAATAAGCGCTTGGTCGGCATCATGCTTTACAGTCATTTGTTCTGAATAAGAATGATGCTCTTGGAGCATTTCCTTCGATCTATGAGCCATTTCTCACATCTGACGGTGACACAATTCATCTGTTTCCACCGGATGTATTGACAGAGTTATTACATCATTTGATATTTGCATTTAATTCCGCTTAGGCCACCACAAGAGGTCGTGTAGCCATTCCAGTCAAGATGCCCTCATGAATCCATTATTCCCACATACTACTTTTACATAAACTAGGATAAAAGTAACTCTGAAAATGAAAATCATTGTGATATAATATTCTATATTTCGAATGTGATTATGCTAGCGTCAGGAATACATATCATCGTCAGGAATACATGTATTCCTGATGCCACCGTCAGGAATACATACCATCGTCAGGAATACATGTATTCCTGACGATGGCATAATCACAGCCGAAATATAGAATATTATATCACAATGATTTCCATTTACTGAGTTACTTTCATCCTAGTTTATGGCCACAGGACTTCTACAATAAAAACGTGACCGAGATACGGCCTATGATGTCATATGACTTCTTGTCAGTACGACGGTATTTTTCCCATCACCATGCTCTCTCGATTTCACTTCAAAAAGATAGTTTACAATAGTATACTGACATCTCGATTTATATTTATCTTCCTCTGCATAGAGTGATTTAAGGGATTATTCAATCCAGTGTTCTTGCTGGTGCTAGAAAATGGACTCCATTATAGTCACGAATACATTTCAGAAAAGCTTTCACCATAACCAAATTATTAAATGATTAAAAAATTTATCTATTATTTGTTTATTTAACAATTCTGCTTTGAGAAACTTCTAAAACTGCTATATCACACCCTAGCATGCCTACTACATGCAGGGAATTGGAAAAAACACCATGAAATACATGTAAAACCCAACCCAGGGAAAACAGGAATCAAATGATTACGTCATACATTTCTGAATATTGCATAATCATGTCGTATAACCAGCCTCGGTATCAATGGGCAATATGTTGTTGTTGTATACGGTTGATTTTGTAATATGTACAATAAATCTGCAATGTTATCTCTGTATTATCGATAATCTTCTCATCTTCCTTTTTGAGATTTGTCAATTTTATTTCTATGCGTCATATGAGAAGCAACTGAATAGACGAGAATAAATAATATTCCTACGAAGTAGGCTACAGATCGCAAATTGTCCGGTAATGAGTGAGTGAGTCAGTCCATCTGAATCCTTTCTTCGGCAAAATAAGGAGAACCGTTGACATTAGAACCTTGATTTTTGGCATGAACGTGCATTAGGGCATTGTTACCAGCAAGTTCTGATCTGAAATAATTCTGATTAAAATTAGATTTATAATTAACACTTCAGTATATTGTAATAGATACATACCATCCATGTGGCCTTTAACAGTATCATGTTCCTTTTATGACCATGAAGCCTTATCAGTGGATTTAAAAGTCATTAAGGCTTGTCCTTGGAACAAACACAGAGAGAGGCTCTATCGAGCCTTGTGGTTTTTAACAGTGATTTATATCCAAGCCCACTGAGATAAGGCTGGTTTCTACTCTGCTGCTTGTCACATCAAATTACAGTGGTCGGTGTCCTGTCAACTATCCTGGAACATTTCCTAGCTTAGACATTAAACTGCCCGCTAAACTTGCCATCAAATGTGATCAGGCTGGGAGTACAAGAATGTGCGGTGTATTTTCTGTGGACTGTGTAGGCTGTACAGTCTGAATGAAGACAGCCTAGCAGAATTAGTTAAAGCTAGGTGGTTTAACGTTTATCAATGAAGAAAATCACCGATCAACCGCCATAGAATATAATGTGAAACAAGAAAACCGGAATAGTACATTCATCAGATTGCCGATGCCCAAAATGTGTTGTCTCATATATCTAGATAACAACGTGATGTAGAGATGCTATTTATTCGTCTTTGTACCGGTTATACTCAGGAGAATGACATAGAATCATTATTATCTTGTGCATAGAAGGTGTTGGTCGTGAGTTGAATTACCGTAAACTACATAAATGCTACCTTTCTACTATAGTGATATATATAAAAAATTGTCGTATTGTTGGGAAAATAATGTGATTCAAAAAGTTGTTTTGATCCTGTACAAGGGCACTGAAAACCATTAAAGAGATGTAAATGTATTTTCACACGTAAAGCTTGAAATCTACTGAACCTATATTATTCAATCTGTTTCCTTTAATTAGAAAATTGTAAAATTAAATCGGCGAGTGTTATTTATTTTGGAATGAAGGCGCATTAGGAGACTGTTACCAACAAGTTCTGAGCTGACCTACTTTTGATGAAAATTTCTGGTGATTTTTGATGAAAATCACTGGCGATTCTGACTTGGGCAGTGCCCATCTTAATATATGCAGGATTTCAACTGGGTGTGGGGATTTCCAAGAGTTCAGTTCGCGTTCGAGTCCTAATGCCTACTGTACTTCGTAGGTCCTGTGACGTTAGTCACACTGCCATGTATTCAATCCCCAACGCATAATACCTCAACTAGAACAATCCACAACCAAAATTATACTACATAGAAGTCCTAGTTATCGAAATCAGTAAAGTACCATTGCAAACAATTTCGCTTATAGTGGCTATCAGACAGAAATATCGGATAAAAAATGTATATTTTCATTTTTCACAGTGTCTTTTCACAAACGTGTAGCAAACATTCATATATTGTCTGTCGCGGTCCCAAAGACAATTTAATATCGACCTAAGTATGGGATTGGCGAAATGTAGGATCTGGCAATGAATTCGATTCTCTCCTACCATCATGCACAGCAATTGTGTTAGAGGTTACATGTATTTTACAAGCGAATTAAATGCCAGTGACTACCAGGGAAAAAGTACGTAAGTTATGCTACATCTAAAAGAGGTATCACTTCATACACAATCACAGCTTCCTCATATTCCGAATAAAGATTTCAAACATTGTCTGCTGTCGGCACTCGAGTACACGTCATACACGTGTGATATCATGTGGAAGCGATCCGGTGTCCCACTGGGAAATTGTATTCGCCATAATCTCAGGAGGAGTTCCATGGGAAGCGATAATTTTCAAAAAGGCAGCGGAAATATCTGCAGTGTATATGTTTTATTTTAGTCCTGCCGCTACGATTCCGAATCATTGTAACGGCTCATTGCTGGTTACTGGGTGCTGAACTTGATTATTTACTGCCGAAATAATTTGATACACTCTCGTCTAAACTCTCTGTTATATACTGCATACACGATAGGATTGACGAATTTGGACACCGTCATTATGCAAACCGATGCTATATCAAAATTAGACATCCCAACATCATTCTGTTGCCACTCTGCAAAAAGTTTTCTGAAGCGCACTCCCAAAAATGGTACCCAACACAGAAAGTATATCGCGGCCACGAGAGAAACGGTGAGCGTGGCTTTGGTCGGTCTGGATGATACCATGACAATGGCAGATGACGACCCTGAGCGTGCACCTCGAGGCAACGGTTGGCCTGTGACCTTCTTCACTTGCCTGTATATTCTGATCTGACAAACCACAATCACGACAGTGCATGGCACGAAGGTGGTGCCACACATGACGATTGGGGGCGCCTTGAATATTCAATCGCACATGTTAGATGATGTTCAACGTAATGATATGAGCTAAAACCAATCAAAGGTAAGATGGCAAGGAATGCTGGGTATATCCAGCAGGTCGCAATGACAAATTTACAGCGCCTGTGACTCACAAAGAGAGCATATTTCAGTGGCATACAGCAGGCGATGTAACGATCAGCAGTGATGGCGACCAGGAGAAGGAATTCTACACCAGATAGACATGTAGTGAGGTAACCATAGAGGACACACGTCGCACCTCCGAGCGGCCAACATCCATTAATATTAGCCAGTGATCTAAATGCACCGACGATGACACCCTGAAGCTGATCTTCGAATGCTAAGGCAGCAACGAGATAGTATGACACCCGGTGTAGTGGCGGCCTCCGGACCACCGTCAACAGGACCAGAAAGTTTCCCACCACAGATAGCAAAGCACCGCTCACGTAGAGAAGTACTACAAACTCCAGCCATCCATGGGGCAGTTTATAGTCCGCGGTACTATTCAGCAATATACATGTTATATTCAAGGTGTTTCCTATGAGTCGCCGGATTGGCTAAAAGTACGATACCATACATTATATGTTATGACAAGAGTTGCACAATCGCACAACGGATTGTTCACCACCCCAATACAGGATGAAGTGCGTGAACGAATACATCGGTCGGGATTAGTTGATGAATAATTTGGTCCAGCTGCTCTCTATCATCCAATGTCCGACTGTAGATACTGCAACATTGGCCTGATCATATCAGCGTTAGATTTAGTTGAAGAGAGTAGAACAGTTTTCTCATCCACTGTCATCACCGTCTTGCGCTAAATAATTATGCATATAACTGGTATAGTATTAGCAATTCTTCATAGAGTGGTAGTTCCTGCAGCAACATCTTCGACCACATTCGGGTTTCTTCTGGTTCTCGCAAGCCATGTTTTCTTTGGAAATACTGGATACTAACGCTCCTCTACAGAAACAGATATGGTTCCATATGTCAGTGTTCATCAGAATGCAATGAATTTTTTCAAAATGTCTTCAAAAGCATCCAAGTAACCAGTCTGTAGTCTTGTAGATGACTGATGTCTGACTACGCTTCGAATGTTCTCATGGTTAATTTACCATAATATATTCTCTAATGGATGATATAATCATGTCAGTACACCGCATCCAATGATAATGAAACTGGCCGCGAAATCCACATAGCCTTGATTCAGTAACGGACTACACAATGCTTCGTGCGTGATCCATAATGTGTGTTCATAATGCAGCAGGTGTGTTCCTGTCTGCCGCAAAAAGAAAAACCCCAAACGAACGATAATTTACACCAAATATGGCTCATCAGACATGCGTAGAGTTTGATGTGCCGAAGAGCTGATCTGTATCCTATCTGATAGTGATCGATTGTCCAACACCCCCGTTAGTTCGATTTACAGTTTAATGTGAATGTTTTCGAAGTAAACATCTGTTGGAATATTTTCCGTACCATATTTGATGATCGCTTGAAAAGTTCTAAACCGCGATTTCTGTATGTTTACAGATATTAAATATCCCAGAGTGACGCGGTTTAACTCCACTCTAAAATAAATAATGTGATTAATCAATAAATAAATAAATTACTAGGATTATTCATCCTCAAACAGTGGCTTATGCACTGGGTGAGTTTTTTTTATTGAAAATGTAGTTCGGTCCACTTCCCTTATGGATATTCCTGCCAATCAACACACAGCTTTATTATATATATTTGTTTGTTAAATATTAGATTTTACAAGCACTATATGTATAGTTAGAAAAATGGTGTTGGCCCAACACCATTTTTCGGTGTTGCTGGCTGGTCAACACCATAAATCCATGTTGGGAGAGGGTGTTGATCAATATGAACACTAATGAACATAATATGAACATAATAAATGGTGTTGAGGCCAATTCAGTATCAATTAACTGTGTTGGCCAGCACCAATAAAGGGTGTTGCAGATATATGGCGTCGGTAAGAATTCAACACCGTTTATTGATATTGAGACTAACATCTTCTTTTTTGGTGTTGATCAACACTATTTTTCTGGCTGTGTAGTTTAAAACAATTAATAAAAGATGAAAGAATTAAAAATTTGAGAAAGTCTATATATGAGTTCGACTATATACATGTATAAGTTATTCAGTTTATATAGAGCAGCTAAAGTGCAATAGCACTAATAGTTCTTTGCATGATAGATCATGTGGCTATTTCCTTGCCTCGTTTCGTTTCATTATACACACAGAGTCGTCCAGAACAAGAACTAGTAGAACTGCGACTCGTCTGTAGCAATCTGTACCTGTAACATTGCTCGTAGAAGGGTGAGTGAGTGAGTGAATAGGATTTAACGTCGCTGGTAATCACTAAAAACCAAGTGTGGGACCCCCAGCTCAAGGTTGTCGGATTATTATGGAATTTGAGAATTGGAATGCGGTGGTTCAGGTAATAAATTTCGAGCCGAAAACAGTCTGTGCAAATTGACCAAATAATATCGACTTAAACCACAATTGACTATGATCTACCAGAAAGATCGACCTCTTGTTCTCATTTTACATCAATGATATAACGGATACATAAATACACTCAAATATCATGCTGTATGCGGGTGCTACCGAACTACTGATGGAACAAATAACTATAATTAACATATAACATTTAGTATGTGTTAAGAAACAACAAACTCTCTTCACGAAAAAGTATGTTATTCGGGACACAACCCAGACTACAAAGCAAATCGGTAGGTATTATCCCCCCCCCCAACCAATCTCCGGAACGACATACAATAGAGAGCGGACACTCCGTGACTTTGTAGTTTATCATATTGGAGTCATTACACTCCAGTCATACACATTATCCACTCAGGAATGCAAATAGCTTTATAGTACCTTTTGGAAGAACTGCTTTGTACACAAATTCATTTTTACCTTCTGTCACACGAATGTGGAACGAATTAGAACCCAATATACAGCAATCTATTTCTTTCCAATCATTCTGTAAAAAACTTTCTGTTCAAGATAACGCGGTCCCTAAATACTATTTCATGGGATCGAGACGAGAGGTACAGATTATACACACTCAAATGAGACTGGGTTGCAGCAAACTTAATGCCCACATGTATAAACGTTATATTTCTGAAAATGCTGCCTGCTTGTGTGGTTATCCTTGTGAAGACCCAACTCATTATTTCTTTTCCTGTCCATTATATGTTAATATCAGACTGAATCTTTTAAACGGTGATTTAAATTATACCATGGATATCAATACCTTATTATTTGGCAGCAGCGATAATCTGAATTACGAAGAAAACGTTGATATTTTCAACAGAGTACATGACTACATTTTCAATTCAAATAGATTCGTTGTTTAATTATATAGTCTATGTACCGCGCTTCGCATTATTCTTGTTAAAGTTGCCAGTCGCCATCTGCATTGTTTTTCCTATTTTACTTTATTTATTTCCTCTTTTCTTACTGTTTATCCACAGTTCAATTCTATCACTCTCTGTGAAGTATATTATGTATATATTTATTAACTTTATTCAATGTAACTTTATGTGGGGAGAGGTGTTAATATAGGCTTTGCCTGTTCACCGATCCCATTCCATTACATTGTTGGAATAAAATATTGTTTAAACCATATTGGAGTCATTATGAGCAAAATTGCAAAACCCCGAGACAGAGGATCAGGGTAAATTTAAAATGGCGACCATGTGGGGTACCAGAAGGATGATATATTTTCGTCAATTTTCTTCAAAATTTCTGCTTTTCCGCAAGAAAAATTGGACAAAAGCTATTTAATTTAATTATTAATAGTATTTACTAAATTAGCATGCAGTTTTTAGGAAGAAATTTCATAAAAAATGATCGAAATATACAAAAAATGGCCTTTTTGAAAATAGCGAGACTGTGACGCCATCAAAGCGGCCGTCTTAATTATTCTTTTTTTACATTTCCTGGTAGAGCTTGACCCAAGCGTACTCCAGTGTGGTATGTTTCAGTTTCCTAGCTCAATGAATCAGAAATGAGGTGGAGGGGATGGGCGAAGAGCCTGAACAGTTGATGCCCAGGATAGGTAGGACTAAATAGAATGCGGGAATATTTTCACGTTGTGTACTATCTATAACATTGGTCCGATTGTGTTATGCTGTCTGACAGCGTTACATCATAAAAATTCGCGTTTTACTCGGGTTGAGGTGTGTGTGTGTGGGGGGGGGGGTCTATCCCATCTCTAATGTCATTTTACTATAGCTATTGAACGTAGTTGAATAGACCTAAAAGATATGGACCCGAATCTCCAATAACAAAAAAAGAAAAAAAAGATGACTCGAGGATATTGTATAGTCTTTCGCGTCGAGTGAGTTATCCTCCTTCTTTCACGCGAAAATATTTGTGATATTCAAGCGTATCCATGCAATATCCTGTTTATTATTTATTTTGTTCTTTATATAATTTCTATCCAATCTCACGTTCGGCTATTTCCGTATTGGCGGAACTTAGCCTCTCACATAGAACGCACAAAAAGCCACCCGTGGGGAGCGTATGGCGATCAAGTAGTGAGTCGGCTACAAAATAGTGCCTTTGGTACTCGAGCGATCCGATCGAATTTCATTGTGAAATTAAGTTAATTTTAACCAAACGAACATAATTCATTCAAATTATACAAAACTATTTCTATGTTTAGTTGGATAATAACAATCTATCACCAGAACTCCGCAACTGCGCTATTTTCCACCAATACGGAAATAGACGAATGCGAGATTGGTTTCGCCGAAAATTAATTGTGCACATGATGAGATAAGATTCTCATTTGGGGTAACTGCTGTTAAACCGATATGGTTTGGGGTAACTGCTGTCAAACCGATATGGCCAGACTCGAGAGCCTCCTTAAGCGGTCAATGCGTCTGGTACTCGGCTGTGATAGTTCGTTAAGCTCATTCGATTTGGCAGATTCTTTTTTCTGTCAGATTTCCCAATATACTCTTATTTGTGAATCCAGCATGTTAAAATTACCAGAAGACCAGCATACGCAAAATCAAATCTGAATCTTTATTACCACAACGACTTAACGTGAACAACAACTGTATGTTTGACTTACAGCTCTGCTTCCAGAGAAAATATGCTGGATATCACGTATTAGTTTAATACGTGTATACATTTTCCTGCTATCAGAGAACATGGTTTGCATGAGTCAATATTATAAGCTATTGGGAAGAATGGATGTTCAACATATATATTTAATGGAATGCTATTCACATGTTCAAGAGACGAATGTTGGAAATCCGACATTAGAAGTATCGACTAGGAATCTAGCTTGAAACAAAAGCAAATATCGGAAATTCGGTGAGAAGGGAAATAGTAGATATCACCATTAAGTGGCATGTGAGTATATACATTTTCATGATGGCAGAGTACATATTTCATATGATTCAATTTAGTAATGTGCTGTCCTCAATCAAAATAAATAGTAAATCCAACATTTGAAGGTTGATGAGGAGCCTGGCATCAATCACAAGTGAATACTGGAAATCCAGTGTTTTGTCTGGTGCAAGATATTGGAAATCCAGCATTTTCCCAGCAAAACAGTGTTCCTTCAAATGAAAGAATATTAACAATCCAATATGAGTTGGTCAACAAACTTAATGCAAACAAAACTGAACCCAGAGGAATCTGGTTTGAATCAGGATACTGGACATCCAATATATATAAGGCAACGAAAAGCATTGGAAATCCAACATTTGAAGGTTGATGAGGAGCCTGACATCAAATACAAGTGAATACTGGAAATCCAGTGTTTTTGGTTGGTGCAAGATATTGAAAATCCAGTATTTCTGCCACTAAACAGTGTTCCTTCAAATGAAACAATATTAACAATCCAATATGAGTTGATCAACAAACTTGCTGCAAACAAAATTGAACCCCGAGGAATCTGGTTTAAATCAAGATACTGGACATCCAATATATATAAGGCAACGAAAAGCATTGGAAATCCAACATTTGAAGGTTGATGAGGAGCCTGACGTCAATCACAAGTGAATACTGGAAATCCAGTGTTTTTGGTTGGTGCAAGATATTGGAAATCCAGCATTTCCCCAGCAAAACAGTGTTCCTTCAAGTGACAGAATAATAGAAATCCAATATGAGTTCATCAAAAAACTTAACACAAGCAAAAGTGAACATTGAGGAATCTGGTTTAAGTCGATATACCGGACATCCAATACCTACAAGGTAATCCAACATTTGAAGGCTGATGAGGAGCCTGGCATCAATCACAAGTAAATACTGGAAATTCAGTGATTGGCTGGTCCAAGATATTGGAAATCCAGTATTTCTGCCGCTAAACAGTGTTCCTTCAAATGAAAGAATATTAAAACTCCGATATGAGTTGATCAAGATACATATTAATAAAAGTGAACTTTGGGGAATCCGGTTTAAATCGATACACTGGACATCCAATATAAGTTGGTCAAGTATCCCAAATCAAACAATCTTGAGTGATAATTAGTGATTCTTGATTAATTCAAAATTCAGGGTTTGGTAAGGTATCTGGTTTAAATCATATGGCCAAGAGTAAGATATGTGAAACCGGGCATTTTCTCACAAACCTTGTTTTCACAAGTAGCAAAATATATTGGAAATCCAGTATAAATCTGTCAACACTTTAATTCGAACCATGGGTGAAATATGGAAATCCAACCTTTGGAATTACCAGGAAAACTAGATTAATAACTAATAGGATTTCTTGTGATATCTAGATAATATGCAGTTTGAAGACAAGGGAAACCTAGTCATTGTGCTTGTCAATAAACAGATATGTGGATAAGAAACAAGGCACGCTGGTTGAAAAAGGTAAAATTAAGTAAAATTTAAAAGTTAATCAAAATAACGTAATACTGGAAATCCAGTAAGATGTAAGATAGCAAATACTGGAAATCCAGTAAGATGTAAGATAGCAAAATTTGTAAAACCATTCTTGCTACCGTACTGAGTTTTAGAAACATCTTACAACGAGAGCAAATATTGGAAAATACTGATAACTATTCCGTAACTATCAAAAAAAATGAGGTAAATTCACTCTTGAGCAGAGCCTCTGGAATTTAGTCGAGCAAATTTACGTACATCTACCAGAAATGAGGCTACCTGTAATGCATAATCTGTTAGGTTTTTACACGTTATGAAAAAATGTAATTGATTTACATTGCTCAATCTTCTGGTTCTAGCTACACTGTTGCAACATGTAGAGGATCAGAAAATCATCAATCATAATGTGCTCAAAAGTTATTCAAATTAGTGCATGATACATACCATCTCAAATGTCTTCAATATCAACATAAATGGTTCTTTTGTATGTACATAACAATGAAATCCTTTTCCATATTATAACCACTTCTCTGCATAACATTCTTCTCAGTCATTGATGTCAATTTACTAAACTGGACTATTTTTACTTTGGGTATTATATACGGTGGAGAAGATATGACATTCCTTTATTTGTGAGTGGGTTTTGGGTGCACAACAATCATACGGTATTAAGCTAGTTAGATAATATTAATATCCACGTAAGCAAGATGATAATTCAGAAAAAATAATGAAGCTTTCAGAAAATTTTTGATCAGAGCTGAATTCAGTTCTCTTCATTGTGAGCTCAAGTTCTGTGAAACCAATACGGATGTCAGTACGAAATTGGAACCCTTAATCTGGGAGACGTTTTACTTTACCTGGACACTGTGCCCTCAATGCAGATATACTGCTAATGACTATACCTCAGTCGGTCTCAGTCCAAAGATTGTTGCTTATTACGCCAACAAAGAGGAAGCAAGCCAGAGAGTGCCGTTCCCCAGTATGTACAGCTCGTGTGAACATGTACATGTATGTTTCTCCAAGTGACTTTCAATCCACTGATGCCTCCAACAGTATGTACTGTGAACAGCACCCACGTTGATAAATCATTTGTTTCTTAAGCCCTCCAGTATCCTAGCTGTGTCACCGGGTAGCCTGTGTGATGTCGTTAGTTGTTTGAAGGTGTGCAGAATGCAACCCAGCTGTGTAATTTTAACAAACGCAGCTCCGTTTGCTCTTGTCACTGGACGATACACTCCACCGCCTGTATCACGAAACACCTCTAATGACACTACGGTCTTTGTACGTTCTGCAACTTTTCCAATGACCTTGGCCTCATCATTGGAGAAGATAGCCATGTTTCCTGTTGCAATTGGCACCTTGACAACTGGCCTTGACCTAGCAGGGGTGTTCAACATGATCCTATTCTGCCGTATTCCAGTCTGTCTTCTCAGTGCATTTGTCACCTATCAAAATGAACAACATATTGTATGATAAGTGTTTCTTTCAGCAACCCTGTGATGGTAAGGTAGCTGTGTACAGTTCGATATAGGAAAAACCAGAATGTATTATATGTTGCCTATCTTCACAACAGCGACAACTCGCCTTGATTTTAAGCAGAATATCCTAATATTTCTACTTTGAACTGGTTCTGTCCACATCATCTCAATGGTAAGTTAATGTCAGTTTCTTTACTTATTAATTGTTATGTCCACATATTCAGATTACTGGTATGTGGACCAAACAGTATTGCCAATGTTCCACCGAAATGTTGGTTCAAATAAAATCCTTGAAACTTTAGGCTAAATTTAAACATTTTAGAAAACATTTTGAAATTCCTAAAAGTCCTTAAACAGAGAGTGGCGTATTACTCATGATGACACGAGAAAGTTTAAGATATGACCTCGTTTACACGATGAACATCCAGATGCAGTGTCTTTGCGTGAAGTGCTGACATGCATGTTCGTGCGTGTGTGTGTGTTGGGGCCAATATTTGTATTGCTCTTCACCCCTGATCTTTCTCTCCTATAATTAACCCAGGAACGCACAAGGAGTGAGGTATAGCCTGAACAGATTTTGATATTATTTCCGGAACTCCTGGCGAGCTTCAACATTAAATTTTGGAACAACTTCCAGTGAGCTTGACGAGATCTCGGTTGGAAGTTGACAGAATATCTCTGCCATATATTCATCTCTTTCAATCGGCCTCTGTCAGTATGAGGTAAAAGAGGCCGGTGTGATGGATAAGAATGTCCTGGTGACTAGTATCCTATTTCATATCCTTTTCTATTGCAACCAAGGACGGACACTTGTCCCCAATGTGGAGAAATGTGTCCCAGCTGGGTTAGAAGATAGAGCCCGGACAATCTTAACCACCGGACATTCTTAGCCTCCACACCGGCTCTGGGATTTATTTTTGACTTTGTATCACCCAAGGTGCAATATACATGCAATTTTGCATTGTTCATCTTATCAAATGGAGACACAACCAATACTGTCCACCGCCCATATACACACCTGACGACCTTCTCTTTCCTTTGTAAGAAGCCTCTGAATAACTTCTGTTGTTTCCGGACTAGTACTCTGAGCAGGCGGTGTGACTTTTCTGAAAGTGGACATGCCCTGCAGACACCAGTTGGTAGATTGGTTACTTGTCCTCCTCACCTCTGCTTCAAGGTTCTGCAAAAGCCTCATCCACCACTCATACTGAGCAAAATTCAGGACGTCCTATTTGTTAAAACGGAAGATTAAACAGCAAATAATAAATACTGATATATATCCTTGTTTTCTGGGTGAGTTGAATGTGATAATAATGACAAATTCACACCATTCCACAGGTTTACTCATGTAGCAGCGCACACCCTCTGGACCTTTGGAGAAGCTTAAATTAATCCTGCACCTCTATCGCCCCCTCTCCCAGTGTCGATGTGCATAGATATTTGCATTGAATATATACAATCAGTACAATAGTAGTAGTTCTGTTACTGTTGCCGTTTTATGCATCATCGAGTGCACAACTATTTGGTTTCCGCGTTTTTATATCACATTTTATTTGGCAAATATATGGCAAATAGATATAGATTTCATATTTGCAGCAGAATATATGTGTTTCCGCTCTTAGTGAGAAAGAAAGCAATACGACGTATTCCGACTCAAGAGACCGCAGGTGTTTTCATCCACGTGAAATCCTTAGTTCTGCCTTATTTCGACTGCTAATTTAAAGTTCATTTGTTCGTGCTTTAAACAAATGGGGATAATGGAAACTAACTTTGCTTTTGAGAATACTCTGCTTCACTGCTTTGATGTCATCTTCTTTGAAAACCATTGGTACAGTTTCTGGGAGGCCAGTAGGAATAATCTGGGCGCCATTTTCCTTTTTGAATATCTCCAACATCCCATCACCGGGCATCCAGGTATCGTCCGTACTCCAATTTTTGTACTGAATCTTTACATCACCAGATGCACCCATGAAAATTCTGTAACACGGTAAGGTACATTCTCATTCTAGACTATTCACTGATTGTGTAATATAATACATTATTACAAGATGATAAGGTTGTGATAAATAAAACCGATGGCAATAAACTGAAAATGTGTGTGTATTTAAGAGAATTATATCACAGTAGTCCAAAATCCTTGAGTTCCACTGATAAGTTTGACGTAATACACGAGTAGTGTAACTCCTGATGATGGCAAAATAAAGAGCCGAAATATTGAGTCAAAATGAGCCTTACGTTTTTTTGAGTTACACTACTCGTGTATTATATCACAGTACTACGTGCATATTGCCATTCGACAACTATAGTTTCCATATATAACAGTGAAATTTTATGTTATTAACGAAGTTTCGAAGAAACTGATCGAATTATCGGATTCATCCTGAAGTTTCTATCCACATTAAGAGTTAATTAATTTATGATATCTCCATTTTCAGCCACACTAGATACTGAAGCCAGAAATTACCTGTACACATGTGGAAATGACTGGTTATGAATCTCCTCCAGGCATGGCGACAACCAGTCTCGAATGTTCCACACTGTCTGCAACGTTGTTATTTCTGGTTTGGGCTCCATTGATCTTTCCAGTAAACAGGTAAGTTCCGTTAGTGTCTTCGCATCGTCCAACTTTAATTTGTGAGCGTACTTCGAAAACCGTTGATCGATGTCCTCATGAGTGTGCCCCACCATGAGAAATGACATTCTAATCTGAAAAGAAAGAATTAATTTAGGCTAATGTGCGGCTTTTCATATGCACGTATATATCTTGAGATGTATGATACTCTAGCTCGAGTTTCATCTACTTTAAAATGTTTCAAAAGTAAAATATTTTTAGCATATTTAACGATTGAGTAGGATTTAACGTCGTTTACAACGTTGTTTCAGTGGCTACATGTGTCAGAACACGAGAGTGTCCACAGTTCCTATTATCCTGGACGCTGCCTATTTAACAAAACTGGCATCATGACAATGCACAAACAGATCAATATAGGGACATTCAGAGGAACAACATTTCTAAAAACTTTAATAACCTGTTTCAAGTACTTCTTCTTGACAAGATAGGCCATGAATCCAAGGAAAAACTTATTTTTATTTTCTCTGCCGCAGTTGTCAAGCTGGATGTACAGGGTTGGGGGCAGTTTTCCGGCTATCGCCTCTTTACCCAACACATGAAGCAGGCAAGTCAGGGTCAGGTTCGTATCATGACTGTATTGCCCCAAGTCAATCATACTGCACAGTTTCTTGTTCGAGTGATTCAGCGCACCAGTGATGTGGGTTTTAAGTTTGTATTGTCCAATTCCCTGTAAAAAATGTAATTCATTTATCAGCTATACAGTAAAGAGATCTAAATATCCGAGAATCTCTCGAGTCACAATCACCCCCAATATTTCGGAAGACTTACGACCAGATCTTTTGACTGAATTACACAGTGGTACGATGTAACTGAAATACGATCGCATGCCCACGTTAATTTTTTTTCTCAGTCAATAACTGGCCCCAAAGCTAAAACTCAATATTTCTTAATGGCATTGAATACATATAGTTCAATAATATCGTACCTGGACATTGAAAGTTTCCTAGCCCTGTCCCTTTGAAGGACGACTTCATAGGACGACACCAACTTCTCATTTCTATTTTTTCTGATATTTCGTGAGTTGCTTGAATTTCTCATTAAAAATATCTATGTGAAATTTGCCAACACAATATATCAGCAGCATATAGGTATTCCAATGGGTACTAATTGTGCACCCCTGTTGGCCGACCTGTATCTGTTCTCTTTTGAATATGACTATATGCAGGCGCTTTCAAAAACCGATCCATTCAAAGCTCGTTCCTTCTCATTCACCAAACGCTATATAGACGATCTTCTCGCTGTGGATAATCGCTATATAAATGACGCAGTGAAGGATATATATCCACCTTCACTGGATTTGAAGGAAACTACAGATAGCCCTACAGGCACATCATATTTAGATCTCTATCTCTATAATACGAAGCTGCGCATCTGAAAACCCCTTGGCTCTGGGTACATTCATAATGTATTCAATTTGAACCAAGATGTCAGGAACACCAAGCAGTTCAGTCGCAAATATACAGATTATCAAAAATTTTGCAATTAGAAATGACTCCTAAAGTTTCCGTCCAATCAGAGAAACCGGTATTCATTACATAAATTTCTTGATGCATCAATGATGTATATCAAATTTCAATCGAGCACATATCTCGAATCGTTAGATTCTTGGTACGTGCTTTAGAGCAGGTTTACCAGAAGTCTATTCTGTGAAGTCATATGCCGCAGTCAGTATGTCGGCACCTCTTCCCACTTCCCTTATATGTGTTGTAATTTGAACGATATCCGAGATAGAGATCATTAATAATTTCGCATAAATTAAAGATGGCCACCCATCCTTCCCGCCACTCAGAGGAACTGATGTGGTTATTCATTGAAAGTCTCTTGATACATTGATGCTGTATACCAAGTTACGTATAGAAGACAGAAATGGTATCAGTGATATACATCATTAAAGATTTTGCATAAATTAAAGATGGCCACCAAGGTTTCCGCCCAATCAGAGAAACCAGAACTGTCATTTGTCGTAAGTCTCATGATGCATCGATGATGTATACCAAATTTTACATCGAGCACTTGAACGGTATCAGAGAACGAGATCATTAATCATTTTGCATAAATTAAAGATGGCCGCCCATCCTTCCCCCACTCAGAGGAACTGATGTGGTTATTCATCGCAAGTCTCTTGATACATCGATGCGGTATACCAAGTAAGTTTGGTATAGAACACTTCAATGGTATCAGAAGTTTTTTGCATAAATTAAAGATGGCCGCCAAGGTTTTCGGTCAATCAGGTCCCGATTCAAAGTATCTGGATGTATCGATGATGTATACCAACTTTCATATAAAACAATTGAATGGTAACGGAGATATGTATCATTATCGATTTCGCATAAATTCAAGATGACCTCCACGATTTCCAGCTAATCAGAAAAGCCAGTTCGGTAATTCAATGAAAGTTGCTTGATGTATCGATGATGTATACCAACTTCCGTATTGAACAGTTGAATGGTTTTTGAGATATGGACCATTATCCATTTTGCATAAAATTAAAGATGGCCGCCAAGGTTTCCACCCAATCAGGTCCCAATTCAATAGGCTTCTGGTCCTTGACTAGGTAAATAAGCATACCAAATTTGAAATTCTTCAGTGGAACCGTTTTCCGGCTATCTCGCTCACGTACGGACGTACGGACGTACAAGACGACGACAATACCCCATGGCCAAAATTGGCCGAGGGGTAAAAATGAAGCGGGCATTCTCTCTCGTCGATTTTATGACAAAAGAGATGATTACAATTTCGACATCGTAAACTATCCCTTTCTGGACCGTAATATTCCAGTGGGACCTGCATTTGGCGTATACATATCTCGTTTAGTAGCATTAGCTAGATCCTGTGTTAAATGTGCGATTTTAATCAACGTCAGAAAACATTGTTGCAGAAACTTATAAAACAGGGCTATTCCACCAAGCGCCTCCACTCAAAGTTTCTCAAATTTGGCTATACATATCGCATGCTGATAGCAAAATACGAACGTAGCGTGCAAGATCTGTGGCGCTACGTTTCGTAACTTGTGTCTAATTCCGCTTAACCCGGGGCTAGGGGCCGTATGAACCCATGTACTTCAATATCCTCATGGTACTCATATGAACAGTCACAATCAAAGCGTGACTGAGATACATCATTCTTTAGATGACTTTACTACGAATATTATGAATCAAGAATACTGATCAGCGATACGGATTCGATATTTTTGGAACATCATGATGTCTTGCCGGCATCATTGAAAACTGTTTACCGCTTCTCTCTTGCAGGAAACGAGCATATGTTTATGTATACTATGATTGTCTTTTTGAATTTGGTGCTAATACTGTTTTATGGAATATGGAATAGGTCTTTGGATTATGGACGCGGATATTCTCTAATGGACGACGGCTGGATTATGAATGACGGACTAGACGCTTGAAATTGTAACAATAGGAACACCTTCGCTAACGTGATCCAATACATATTTGTATCCGGGTAAAAGTTTGTCACGAAATTGAGTCCGCTGCATGGGGTATGATGCGATACACATTAAATATCCCTTATGTATATTTGTGTGCTTTGGGAATATGGATATTAAATAGTCTGACATACAGTGTGGATGATTCCAGTGTGGATAGAAACTTTACTAACGGATGGACAAATGGGCATCCTACAGGCTGATTTTATACACCCCTGAGCTGGTTTACAACGGAAATAAGACCGTCGAATGTCTACTTCTCAACAACAATCGAAATAACTGCATAAATTGACCATACTCAGGATTAGTATTCCCGTCCAAAACAAGGCAGATACATGTATGTCAACTTCCCAGAAATAAAACCATAATATAAAGCATGAAAATACCGTGATTGTAAAATCCGGTTGCCAAATACAAAACCATCTCAGGAAGACAAGCAGAGCTCCACTTGGACAATGTGAATATTTCAAATCAAACACATATTCTAGTGATAATGACTTTGTTATGAATCATAAGTTCTGACATGAAATTACAAAAATGATGTTGCTTAGTTGTTTTTTTGCCGAACAAAACAAAATAAAGTACTAAGCAACAATTAAAACAATCTTTGGTAGCATGCTTTATATCATCAAGCATATTTGTTCGTCAACATATCAAATATGATACCGGTTCTACTTTCAATCAAATGTTACCTTCGGATCAGCATGTCCCTTGAAATGTGGCAGGTCACCTTTCTTTTGATCCATTCCATCCAAGATCAGCGAGAGGACTTCATCTGGATTTTTCTCAGCTTCTATCCTCCTTTTGTAGTACGATTCTCTTTCGTTTCTGAAAGATTGACCACAAAAAGTAGGTTTTTAATACTGATTGAAAAGGGCAGATATACAAGTACATGTATAAGAAGAACAGCAATTGATAGAATCAGTTATCATAATACAGCATGTAAGGTCATGAATAAAGCGTACATATGATATATATCTTGCCCATGCAGTGGCATCTGCTCGACCCTGAGAAACTGGTGAAAATTTAATTCAATGTAAAAACACACCATTGGAGAAGCCATTCCACTTGGCTATTGGATCAAGTGCACGTAAATTGAATGTATTCAGTTTCGGTAGTAAGTATTACAAACAAGTTGTTAAATAGTAATGTTGAATGTAATATTCAATACTGATTGAAAAGTGACATATGAACAGAGACGATGAAAGAGATACAACTTCGTCGCCAGAAAATGACTTCTGTTGTCAGTAATACACATTTTACGCCTTTATGAACTTTGGTTATATTCATATCTGTGAATAATATTCACAGAAAAGTGGGCACGGAAATTATTTATTGTTAATGGCCGGATATACTGAATATTGGATCTGACACTTAAATGGACAGCATTGCCAGTAAATTATACTCACTGTTGTCTGGTGAGATGCTCATTTCTCTGTAACACTAGGCTCTCCCTATATTCCAAGTTAACTTCAGTTGAGATGTGATCTTTCAACACCATACATGTCTTGCACTGGGTCATTCTTGGATTCTGTTCAGTAAAATAGGAAACATACTATTTACTATGACATCAAGTGTACAGTACTTGAACAGTTACATGCAGCATCATATTCTGGATGGAGTGGCGTGGTAAATTTTTATGATGTTTGGTTGTTTAATTTCACCTAGATTAGTGAATTAGTGAAGGAAACACAAATATATACACCAATAATTGATCACATACCTGTGGAAAGGATACATGCTGAAAACGCATATTCCAAAGCTTGTAGAAATACTGTTGCGTTATCATGTTTTCGTCACTGTCGAGTCTGTATTCTTGGTAAATTTCTTTGATGCATAAGCATGATGGCATCAATATTCGTGAAGTGTCTGGAGAATAGTCACCCATTTTTTCCACATACCACCTCATAAATCCAACAGCAACTCTTCCTAGAAATAGGAATGTGAGAATTGTCTGTTCGTTACAATGTAGCCTTTTAAAGATACATGATTCCTAAGATTACTAGCATGTTTAGCATCATAGTTGAATATTTGCAACTCTAAGTGCCCGAGTACATCCATCCAACAGGGTCTACAATCTACAGGCGCTAAGCGTTCAAACAAGAAATCAGTAGCTGGAAAACTTATACCACATTTAAAGGAGAAATCCGTCCCATTCCAAGAAGTGATACAATTAATTTTGGATTTTTTCTTTTGTTTAAACCCAACAAGCGGAGTCCCATGTTGGGCAGCTAAGTTTGAATGTGCATGTGACTTTTGACTCTTGGTCTGGGATGTGGGGGTAGACCTTGGACCTTAGGGTTGGCACTGAAGTGTATGTGGCGTTATACATGTCACGTGACTGTGACATGATTAGTAGTTGGGAAAGCGAAGATCAGGGCAAAGAGATCAAGGTTGTGACCTCGAATGTAAAGTGGATAGATGTGGACCGTTCTGTACGCTTTTTTGATAACTGGTCCGTTTCTCCCTGACCAATTGTCATAAAATCTTCAACACATATGTCTTATGTCTTATATTTTCTGAACGAGCATGATTGAACCGTAATTTATCATAAACATGATTGTTCTGTTTTAGGAAATTAAAGCTCGAACATTCCCCTCCAAGCTTGCTTCATTTTTCGAATCAAATTTAAAAATCTGTAAGAGCTATTTCCAGTAAAGTTTTTTCCGGTGTTCCCAAGCCCGGTGCCAACTTAGAAAAGCGAAAAAAAAAACAACATATGGGTCGAACTATTTGGCTTTTGTCAAATTTTCTTGCCGAAACTAATTCATGATTTTTACTCTCAAACGATGTGTATAACTGGAGCAGGAAATATTTAAATTTTGACCCCAGTCACTGTGTAGTTGAACCCAGCCAACGATTTGTATATGTCAGTTTTTGAGGTCGAATTTATGGTGTTATAGATATATGTTCCTAAGAAGGAAAGAAGAATTATGACGTAGCAGAAAACGAGCGGTCTACCATATTATGAAATTATACCGGAGCCATTCCTATCAAACTGTGGAGTGAGTCCTTAGAAAGAGAGTAGTCTGCTGTGGGGGATTGAGACTATAGATGGTGTTCATGGTTTCCTAGTGAAGCCCTAATTGTGTAGTATAACGTTGGAGCGGTGATGTTAATGATTGATGTCTTTGTGAGCACAACATTGACCGATCAAGGTAGCCCAGCAGCTCTGAGGCCACTCTAGTCTTAATCTACAGCGTGAGTGCTCCATATTACCCCTAAATTTACGCATCCTGGAGCCTTATTCACAACAGTTATGTTACTGGCTTCTTAACAATTTACGGGGACGTTACGAAAGATTTGCGAGAATGTTACGGGTAGACTAAGTCGTATTCACAAAACCGTACTTCAGCTTCTCTTGAAATACGAGACTGTTCAAGTTACGTTCTTTCCAGAAAATGACGGCTGCCCGTGTTAATTTAGCTTGAAAACTTATCAGTTACGACGAAAATTATTATTACATTACCCGTCATTTCCATCCCCACGATGGCGGTATGAGATTTTGCCTTTGTATTCTACTCGGCCTTGCATGATCGGCTTTACCTTTCAATCCTCTACTGCAACGGGGAAACGACTGAACAGGAACTACATGCCTGATATCTGCTTTGATATTTGCCTTAAGCCGCCAATAAGTGCGTTCCGATATTGCTAGGCAGATTTTGCTCCAGGCCATCCTGTAATAGATCATAATGTACGAAATAATAACCAAGTTTTCCCATTTTTTGTCGAAACAAGTCCAAACCAAAATCGTCTTTCGACAACAGTCACGTCAATTACAGCATGCATTTTGGTGTAAAATTTATTTTGGTTCCTCTTTACAGTTTTACAATATGTAATAGTAAATATGTGGGTTTTTTTTTGCCCTAGAAAGAACACACCAAATATTCATGGCGTGCCTGGGAATCACACTGTGCATACGACAGCATAATGGACTGTAATATATATGGCCGCAAAATACTGGCGATGGACCATCTCCACCTTCTGTACTTCTCAACTTAACTGCATCATTCATTTTGATTTGCTAAAACTTTGTAACTTCGTCAGGCCGATGGACCACGTAAATATTTAAGTCCGGCCTGCTATATATACCTCCCTTTTCAACGTTTTTCAGTGAAACTGCGCAACACCGGCAAAATAAGTTTGGATTTTACCCAGCGTAGCTGCAGCGATTACTACGTTTTCCATATACCTCATTATAACAGCATTTCCTTATTTTCTGTTTCTCAGCGTATAGTAGACGCGTGACTTCACTGATCAGCCATACATTCAGCGTAATATCGGCAGATCCTGCAGATGCATATGCCGATACCATGCCATGAGATGTTGCTTGGGATTGCGTTCGTCCAATTGTACCTCCAGGTGGTAACACCTGGTGGCAAAGTCTAAATTTGATTTCCAAGCCATAAGTTGAGGACGCCTTCAGAGTCTTGTGAAATTTGAGTTGCCATCATGTGATGTTTTGGTTTGCATCTCGTGCACTTGCGTCTACAGGTGGCGAATGCCTTTCGCCCACTTGCGTCAACAGGTGGTGCCACCTGATGGCAAAATCTAAATATGGTGATTACGGGGCATATATAACAAAGGATCCCACCACTTTCATACCAGGTATAATGGTAAATCAATGTTCCAAGTAATGTTCGCCCGAAATGAAGTTTTGATTACAATCTTGGACCAAAATCACGCAATGGTAGTTTGTGATCTATACATAAACTTATTCAGATCCCAACACCATTGTCAAACCAGTAACACACAATCATATACATGCGTAAATATAAAGGCAATGCTTTAAAATTATACTTAACAGATTTCAGACATAAAGAATATTTAATACTTTGTTTTCTGAATTTTCTGCGGTGTGCATCAGTTATACGTCCACACACACATCTGGTAACGAATCATAACGCGAACCCGAGCCCAACAACTGCAGAGGGAAGTTAAACGTAAATTTACGCCTAATTTTATCTTTTATCACAACTTCACACCTTCCCAATAAAGAAGTTTGTTTTCGTGTCGTTATACATGTGTTCACTTTGAAAACCCAATATAATAAATCTCCTAGTGAGTAAATTGTCATCTCTGACAGCATGGCTGGGAAAATATCACATCTGAGGTATCAGGCTAGCGTTATATCGCTTTAGCATTACATTCCACGGGCGATGCTGGTCTACAAGGATACACGTTTGGCCTCCAGTTCATGGAGTCCGCCAGCGAAGACTGTAGACACTTGCTTCCCATACTGAACATATCTTACTAATTTATTGCAAGAACATCTCGCCTTCGGCGAAACTGGGACCCCTGGTGTGGTGGATGCATCAAATAGTATTAATGCTCCACTAAGGTCACGCGCATTATCTTGCGAACCTCTAATTCAGATAGGGTTGAGGATGGCCATTAAGATAATTGGCTGTTAAGTACGGCTTCTGATCTAAAGCGGTTAATAATCATCGGGTTTCAACGGCGGTAAACATTTAATTTGACTGATTTAAATGAGTGTTTCAACTTCTGGGCTATACTTCATGTAAACATATTTAATGTTTGTTGTCCATACCACTGACTTTACTTTCATGTGGTGTAAGAAAGATCTTTATAACAAATTCATAAGCAACATTCGCTACAGAAAAATAAGTATTTGCTGGTACTTTTCCATCAACGAGCTGTTGCAGCTTATTTCGATGAGGAACACTATTATTTTCGGCACTAGCTATGAGATGATGGACAGCAGTTGAGAAGAACTGATTACAAATCTGGCTAATTTGTACTGGATCTTACAGGGTATTCTTATCATTATCTGTAATAATAATTGGTTGGCGATTATGTGGTTTAGGATTGATAATTATTGGTATTTCCCATATCCAACTCATGAATCTCTATTAAATAATATTATTTTCATTTAACTGTCAGGTCTAAGTATTACATGTAAATATAAATACTTTATCAGTTTAATGAATAGCTCAAATTGAAAGACCTGTTAAACTGTTAAACATTCAGCCTAATGTAACCCTTTCTCGTTATTTACCATGTGGCTCCCGGGAACTGTCGGATCAGGAATCACGATCACCCGGGAATTTTATTCCTCCATTTGCTTCAGAAGCGGACAATAATACTCCATCGATTATAATTCGCAAATAATGTCCGCCCTGGTTAAAACATCGCCGGATTTCTAAAACTGTCGGGTTTTGTCATTTCAGGTTATAGGGTCTTTTCGTTTTGACAGTTCTCTATCATCCCATCTAAAACCGGGATGTCTCTGTCGAATCTGTGGCATTCCGGCACGCAACATTACGGCATGCGACATTTTGGTAAGCGAGATTTCGGCGCGCAACATTTCGGCACAATGAAGAATACGGCATTTCGTCATGCGACATTTCGTCATGCGACATTTCGACTCTTTTTTTACAGGCCAAATTATACTAAGGATTACGATTCTCATGTCATTTTTAACACATGTTTAACACATAAACAGACCGTTTTAAGTGGAAGAGTTTTTGACCGCGAATATCTGCGACATTTCGGCAACATTTTTTTTACATATGCAGGTTTAGAAATACATGTTGTCATAAAGCGAAAAGCAAAACCACATGTATTGCGTAGGATAATTTTAGATATGTTGTAAATATTTTATTACCAGTAATTATCTCACCAATCAGCCTTAATATGTCAAAAAATTTGCCGAAATGTCATGGATAATCGTGGGCAGCTATAAGAATCTATAACTTGGTGACCCTTGAAATGGTTTTTTATGTTAAACATGTGTTAAAAAATAATGTGAAAATCTTTATTTTTTTGGCCTTAATTTGGCGTGAAAAAAGAGTGCCGAAATGTCGTACCCTTCACTTTGTACCGAAATGTCGCAAGCCGAAATGTCGCGTGCCGAACGACCTGTCACCATCTCTATTCTAGATACCCCCGGTACATGGTGTTCATGGAAAATGTATCTGTATAATGTCAACCAATCGGCAAAGCAACTTTCTGTGTATATTGCTCGTGTGAGATGGTTATGGTTTCGCGCTTGACTCAAGAAGAATCCTTGATGTTGTGAAGGTGCTATCTAAATATAGAGGCAAATACGCAACGAAGTCTTTTCTGGTTCCGGTGATATCCAGAGAGGGGGATCGGGGAGTTGAAGGAATCACGTCACGGGAATGGTATTGTGCTTATTGTTTGAATGATTCCCGATCAATTAGAACTCGAAAATGAAGTCCGCCCCAAGTTAAGACATAGCCCGACTTCAAAACATTTTCATTTACGTATACTTCCTCGACACCCCTTCGATTCAATCCGCGTAATTAACAAGTTATTAACAAGGGAAACGAACATCTGCGCGTACAACCGTAGGATGAAAAAATGACCAAATACATTGTCCACACTAGAAAGAAAAATCGGATTAAATTTCCGGTGGGCCATGATTCCTGCATCAGTTATAAATTCTCGAGAGTTTAAGTACCGTAGTCGGGTAATGTCACAGGCTGCTTGAAGTCGACACTATGAGCATCCATACTGTGCATATAGGAAGAGAATGAAGGCAGGAAACGGCGCTGAGAGCGGGTGGCCAGATCTCATGCAGCAAATACTTAATCTGCCAGCAAATTTAATAGCTTTATCCAGATGTCAATTAAGTTTAGGCGCAAAATATATTTTGCCTCACTTGAATCTGTGTTTTTGAGGGGGTGTCTCAGAATTGGTTGATTTAACTGAGACACTGCTTGAAAAAAACCCCACACACATACACCATGGGTATTTTCGAGATCATTTCGAAGTTTGGTATACAATTAGTAAGTTATCACTGAGATCTGGCCACCTACTCTCAACGCTGTTTCCTGCCTTCACTCTCTTCGAAACACAGTACGGCTGCATATACTCTCGACCCCAAGCAGCCTGTGGGTTATGCTAAATCGAGGGCAGACTTTCGAAATATACTTAATCGGGAAATATTGTCCGTACTAGTAGAATACTTTTCTCGGATACCACGGATGATTAGGCATCCCATATGAGATTCATAAAATACCTATTTTTATCACTAGCAAACGATCCATGTTATCGCCGCCCAGAAATATTCGAATTATTCTGCAATGTCGAATATTTTTTGTTCAACCTGGGCACAAACGAGCATGGAGAGCCAATTCGAAATTACAACACGAAGTACATGCAGTCTCTCGACCATTGACCTAAAACTGCATAATTTTGGAAATTTTAACAACAGAACCTCAGTCAGCTCTTTCATAGGATATATTTCATAATTGAAATTAAAATCCGCCCGCCACTCCATTTCACGGGTGCATGAGCAGTTAATGATAAACGAATGCTTATTTTCAATGATCCTCATATAATGCACAAATATATGGAACGCAACACAACACAATTAAACCACATAAATAAAATGACTAAATATTTATAATTAAAATTCCTAAATATTTTCGCCTTACCTGCATACGATGCTGCCGTTCACAGTAAATGCTTCTTTACCGAATCTTCTGCATGTATTTGCCAGTTTAAACAACTCGATAAGTTTTGTGTGTCTTGCAGGTCCTTGTGGAAGAACGTATAATCTCTGTCGGTATTCCAGAACGGTGTCTATTGAAAGCTGATCAACACAATTTCTCCCACAGTCGCATTTTTCCGTAAGATCTGCTTCAATCTTCGCAACACGAAGCTTTGGTGACACAGTCTTCGTTCGCAGCATGATTATTTCACTACAAACTTCAGATACTGGTATAGGTATGTGTTTCAGGGAATCAGTATCATTTTGAACATAGGCGCCAAAACGAAGACAAGACTGTGATTGGTTGACTGCGCAAAATTAACTTCGGGCTTCACTAAACATTTATCACCCTTTTTATTGCCGCTGTGCGTTCAGTATGGGAGCCTGTATAAGGGCTCTGGTACCAGACTGTTCTGCCCACATCTGTCAGAAGATTCCTACGTTCACGTTCTCCATTAAATACAACTAGAAGTGTAACAAAACATCGAACACCAAAATGGATTATTCTCACGAGTATGTTGCATCAAATAGACCTGAAGATTCCACAGAATCATCGGATAGTGAGCACTATCTTCACGAAAGCCAAGAGGATCGCCCTCATGCAATGTCACGAAATATGTGAGTATTTGTTTGAAGATTATATGATTGGCAAGTTTCAAAGCTTGACAAAACTTATTTGGCATCCGTTTTGCTGGGAATAGAGATTATCTTTTTATATATATATATATATATTGTATTCCCCTCACCTCACAACAAATTTTACCCGTCAAATTATCCCGCGTTTTATGGATTCATCGAGTTTGCATGGAATAATATACACTTCTTATAAATATAGATGTGAACCTGTAAATGTATTCTGCGTGTCGTTATCTGACAAAACTTCGCACGCTCATAATTTGCCGTTCAACATCTTCTTGTGAGAATTGCATGTATGAACATGGTCAGTATACATACGCGTTTTACTAGGAATCTTAGTTCTTCGGAATTATGAAAAATGTGAATACACTGGCCGTGAGATCGATACGTACAAACATGATATAATTATTCAAAAGTGATTGCATGTCCTCATGAAATGAGCATCCAGTTCAGTTTTCCGAAAAAATTATAAATTTTCATTTGGCCAAGAAGAACAAACACACTTGCAACAAACATCCGTCCAGCAATTATTCCGAATATTGGGCTAAAGGTTATTTTCGGTAGAATTGTTTTATTTATATTGAACAAAATTGAGGAAAATTTTACAGTTCAATCATCAATATCTAGGCAACCATAACATTATTATTACACTGGTATTGTCTTTGCCTATTGTCCATCGTATTGTCCATCAATATCGTTGTAAACTGTAGAAGAGAGCAAGAGTGCACGCATTTTAATACATCTTTTTTTGCTCTAAACTTTCACTTTGATTTTACTTGAATATATCCTTGACAAAATACACATCAGAATCATTTGTAAACGGCATGAATTTATTAAAGAGGAAAGGCTGTCCGAATTTCTAGCACCCAATACATATGGTACATTTATTATAATGTTTTCACGATAGAATATATCAGAATTAATCCATCCCCCAAACATATTTCTTGTGACAAAACATAACCAAGTTGATGCAGACAGAGACACAGTAACAAGGAGTTTTCTTGGAAATATATCGTGCCCTCCATCACAGCGAATATAGAAAGATGATAGATATGTTCAACTTCATAATAGATGTCCCAATATTCTGCCGTGAAAATTTGTTTCATAACATAAGTTTATGATCTTTTCGTCTGCAAAGTCTAATTTTCTGTATACCCAGCACACTATTTGGATAGTTGGATGCTTATATATACATTTCTGAATAATAGCAATTCAGCTATTCGTTATATTTATACACCGTTACACCATGCATGGAGTTTATTATCCCAATGAACTTCATTCATCAAGACAGCCTATGTTCCAACTAGCTAAAAGTTTTCATCGAGATTTATCCCAGGCTGACAAGAACATTTAACGTCCAGCTACTTGACCGGTCATGCTCAAGAGTTCAACTTCCTGCCGCCAGTTTATTAGGAATTATAGGGCCATAAACTCGAAACGTGGCGCCGTGTTGGACTGCTGGACCACCAAGACCCATGACAGCTTATTTCATGCACGCAGTTCTATACGAGCATGCCTCCTTTGAAGTTATGTCGGGTTATACATATATAGATATGGAATGCATACATGCATTTTGTCTATGGACACCAAATTCATCGATTCGCCACCATTGGGATCTAGCAATTTAGTACTTTTCGATGTTTGGCATTTAACTGTAAATATAATATACAGACAACTGTTACATGAACAAGGCGTAAGCGCAACAGCACATAATTGTTGTATTAAAGATGATGGTTTAGGTAAACACATATATGGGATAATCAATTCAAACAGGTGTCATGCTGTTTTCAATACTCGGCTATGACGATCGTCAATTCTTTCTCGGTTTTACAAATATGACTTTGCGCTTATATTTAACTCTTCCAGGAGCGTTCTTTTGGGGTTTAAAAGTTCAGCAGTGCATCAAAAATCTGTTTTGACTGTAAAATTTTCACCTTTCACCGCAAATCTCGAATTGAATTCACAGCCGTACTCCCGCTCATCATATGCGTAAAATGCATATAGTGCAGAAGAAAATCGTACGAGCATATAACGTGTGAATGGGCTAGTATAGATGTGAATTCAATATGTGAATATCACCGAAATCTGCTGATTTCGTTATATCCTGCACACTATTTCCCCAACAAAAGCCATACCGCAACACAAAAATTGAGTGGACGAAATGTCTCGTAAATCTGTATGAAAAATAATACGATCGGAGGTTTTGAAGTAGCTATGCAGCTATAGTCTGATTTGTATGCTGTCAACAGGTTTCTAATTAAATGAAAAATACCAATACAGTAGTTTGTGAAGTGACTGAGATGGAGTTATCATTTATCTGCTCTTGGTGTCTTGAACTATTTTGTTCAAACAATAATTTTATGTATGCCAGGATGGATATTAACCCACTGGTATCTCATGGGGATTTGTTAGGGTACACATTTATCATAATTCACAATTTAAAGATATAGATTTTACAATGTTCGGGTCCTCTGAAGTAAAGTGCTTCGATGCGATAGAAATTGATGGAACCAGTGCCATATTGGAGGGCGTATCAAGTGGGAAATATTTCCGACCTGAGCGATCCTGAAATCAGTCAGTCTGGCACGGGATATCGCGTTTATGTTCTGAACCGTTTACAATGGAAATATTGTGCTCATGCAAAATGTTCAAAGTTAAAAGAGAAGAAATGTTCGTTAAACAGCGTTGATATCAGGCGATGGGATGTTCAGTAGACATTTCTTTTTATATACCTTCGATATTACACCCCCAAAAGCAAGAGCGACAGATTCGACGTTCAATATACAGCTGTCGTATACACAAAATAATTTCGTTGCTCATATGCATAATCGAGAAACCGTTTTTGTACAACAGTTATCACCAATTCCAAACATCGATCACATGAAAAATAAAAAGGCCCCCCCCCCCCCCCCCCGATGATTTCGATACCATGATAACAGTATTTATCAAAGTTTTTATAAGTCATTTTCGAGAGTATGCTGTATCAGTAACGCTTTGAGATGTAAACAAATGATGTTGAATCGGACCCTACCTCCCAGGTCAAGCGGAATTTGTATAGGTCAATATCGTCATATTTGCTATGTTATCTATAGAAATTTCTGGAATGGATCATACATTGTACCTTCGAAGGTTTAAAAATTCCGACCAAAATGTACACAGAATGGTCAAAAGAACATTTGTCGAATATGTGGACGCTGTTTAACCCTACCTGGCCTGGGGGGGGGGGGCGCATTATGGCCCCTCTACCAAACTTTCTGCGCTATATTCGGAACGACAAAACATGGAGAGCTGAAACTCCGTGACTTTATAGTTTGTCATATTGGGGTCATTTTGAGCCTATTTGCATGACCCCCCGTGCAGAGGATCATGGGTAAACCCAAGATGGCGGCCACATGGGGTCGCAGAAAAGTTATATTTTTGTCATATTTCTTCAAAATTTCTGCTTTTCCGCTTTGAAAAGTGGGCAAAAACTATTTTATTTCACATCACATTAATATTTACTAATTTATCATGCAGTTTTTGCGGAGAAATTGCAAAAATAAAAAATTCGGAAAATCTGACCGAAAAATCGACCAAAAATGCCGTTTTTGAAAATGACGTCACTGTGACGTCATCAAAGCGACCATCTTGGATTTTTTCACATTTTCTGGTAGAGCTTGACCCAAGGGTATAGTGTGATAAGTTTCAGCTCCCTAGATAAGGGGTAAGAAAAATAATTAGGGGGCCATTTCGCCCTCCCCCCCCCAAGGCCTGGACAGGTCCCAAGGAGCCCAGGCCAGATAGGGTTAACTATCTTATTACTGAAGGGGTTTAGGCCATATGCACCTGTGAAGATCGATTTACTATTCAGCCTCTGTTTTATCTAATTTGAAATAAATGTAGATGTGTTCATGATAATGGGTCCCCCAAGAAAGTCCATGCGTTTTCTTCTGATGGGAAGAAAGGAAAGCAATATCAAGCTGAAGTACCGCATGCTCATGCATTCCTAGTTAGAATGAATTCCAAAGAAACGCCAAAGGGAGCGGGGTAGATAACGAAGATTAAATCTGTTGACACGGGCATGTAGTTTTAACTTTTACTTCTTGACTGCCGCTGTGCTGAGTTAGCTGGATAGTGTCGTAAAATTACAGTCCGCTCGTTATCTTGTTTCAACCCAGCTGATACGCTTCTCCAATTACTTAAAGTGATGGTCTCGCAAAGACATGGGGTCCCGTTTAGTACAGGATTGGGATTTTCGTTCACACTCCTGGCATTGTAACGTTTATTACCCTAATTCCTAACTTATTGGCTGTAGCGTGAATAAGTTATATTTACTTAAGACAATACTGTATTCACCAAATGCTCGCGAAAAGATTAATCATTTAACGCATGGTGTTCCCGCTCCGAATACCGATGTTGAGTCTTATATTTAATTCATTATTTTTATATTGGACAAATTTCAACCCCTATCAGCGAATAAATTACGTTGAAAGTATCAAAATTAAGCCTAGAGTTTATTAACTGACATAGGATTGACGGTGAATTTCTCAAACACATATACTACTTATATTTTCCATATAAGCATAAAGCGATGGAATGACACTAACCAATCTGCTTGGCAAGTCTTTAGCGTAACTTTAGCTCGCATAGGGCGATTTAAACTGTTCTAAAAAAATTGAATTTAACAAATCTTCAAATTTGTTGAAAACTAATGTTCTAAAGTGTGTACTAAGAATCGATATCTTCGAATATGGAATTTAACAGTTTCACGCTTGAACGAAATAACCTTTGTGAGTGCGGGTTGACTTTTAATTCGAGCCTGATAGTCAGATGGCCAGATGTGAAAAAGTGGTTTAGTTTAGCTTTTCGTTGCCCCTTTTTCCTGCATACCTGAAACCTTTTCTAATGTATAGAGGGGGCATGCATATATTCTGACCGGTTGTCAGTTTACAAGTATATGCGTTCGATTTCAAGGCGTTAAAATGTGATTAATTCAGCAAAAAGTCCTCAAATTCACGAAAACATTCGTAACTTTCATATTGTCTTATTAAAATGAACAAATTATGTCTCAAATTAAAGGTATTCGATGTCATATAATTGTTGCTAAAATTGGCGGTTATCCAAGCTATGTGTATGGTTTAGTGAAAGAGTCTCAAAATTAGGCAAAATACTTGTATTTTAATTTTTCCATGCAAGGTCAAAACAATCACAATGGCACGACCTCTCAACCTAATCGCTTGATCAGTACATACAAAATTTTGCATTTCACCTGGCTAATGTTTTCCATAAACAACGTCAGAAAATCTGGTTCAATGTCAGAGTGATAACTTAATATGTTACCAAACCCACCAAAATCCATCATTTTAGGAAAAAAAAGTTTACTCATCAAAATAAGCAGATTAAGCGTCATGTTATAGGTATTTAGTGAGGTATGCTTGTAAAAAATAATAGCGGCTGTACATATCGTATATCTGACTCGATACAATAAATAAGCTCGAAATTAGGCAAACTATTTTTATTTTACCTTTCGATCCAAGAGAAAAACGAATACAATGGCATAACTTCCAAACCGAATCGCTTGATCAGCAAACACATTTTGTTGCCATTCATCAGACTACTGTTTGCGAAAAACCAGATTATCTGGTTTTCAACACTGCGACAAATTTTGCCCGAAGAGTAATGTCGCCGTCAGCGTCGTCTGTCTGTCCGTCTGTCTGTCTGTCCGTCTGAGGACACGATATCTCAAGAAGGATTATAGCCAGGCATTGTAAATTCATACCATGTATGCATCTGGTGAAGGGACAGAAACCTATTGAAAATGACCGACCTTGACTTAATTATCAAGGTCAAATTCTAGTATTTGTTATATTTTTTGAAGGATTAAAGCTAGGGTCTCCAAATTCATATTACATACGCATCTGCTAATTTCGAGTAGAAAACTATCCCAGTCTACTGACCTTGACCTATTTTTCAAGGTCATATACTGCTTATTATGATATAACATGAATACATTGACCTGTTTTATCCAGGTGAGACTATTTCGTACAATATTTCACAAAGGATTGTATCTGGATTGTCCAAATTTATACCACATATGCCTTGACCTGAAGTCAATTGAATAGCATTGACCCTGATTAATTTTATAAAAGGTCACGTTATATTTGTTAAGTCCAAGATCTCAGAATTCATGTTCCATGTGCAATTAAGGTAGAATAGACCAGAAAATGGCTGAAGATGACTGGCCTTGGTCTTCATTTCCAAGATCAAATTATTCGATTTGATTATGACTCTGACTCGCCCATCCAAGTGAGTTTGTCGGCTTCTTTTTGTTGTATGCCAAGGAAATATGCCTAATCGTGGTGAGAGCACATCACAGAGCTGACCTCCTATATCTGTGTCAAAGGCCCGCTGCCCGCTATCTCGTTTCACCAGACTACTATAAGGTTCGCAGAAAGTTGTGATATCCTAAAATGAACGTTCTGCCAATTGGTAATAATGTTTGTTAGATCCTGTGGCAAAACTAGAAGTTTAGTATAACGCCAACTATTCCCCTTTCAGAATTTTATGAGATTACTTGAAAATTTTATCCGTAACGGCAACATGAAAAGATGTTGCGAAAACGTAACTAAGCCTTGAATCTGCATCAATTTCAAGAGAGAGAGAGAGAGAGAATTAAGGTTTGATGTCGCGTTCTGCAATATTTCAGCTATATAGCGACGATCAAACAAAATTCTAAGTACTCAAGCCAATAACTTAGTAATCCAACGCATTAAACATACACATATTAAAACGTATGTAACAAACCGATTTCTCTCAAATAACCCAAGATGCAATCCTCCCTCACTCAACTAAAAAGATCTTCCAAAGTAGTCGCTCGATAAAAAGCATCTCTTACAATCTTAAAATCTATGCATTCGATAAGAATATGTTTCATCGTGATATCTTCTTGGCATGGAATACACCTTGGGACTGGCTCTTTTTTCAGTAAATTTCATCATGTGATCGAAACGTTTCTGGCACCATGGTGTACCATTGCAATTTACATAATGTAGTAGTGCCTTATTATTGTGGGCGATTTCAGTTTGTCAGTACGCCGGCACTCTATTCCGCCACATCTGTGTTGCGGTTAATTTGGTACCACTGCATATATACTACAAATGCCAGAATGGGAAAAGGAGACACTTATTCTCTGACAGTAAGCTCTTGCTATTGTTTCATTTACGATAGTGATGTAGAAATACGCAAAGTAACTGTTAGCCCCATTGTGGCCCAAGCTCGCCCAACATACTGTTGTTTAATAGACAGAGTGATTAATATTTATGTCTCATGACAGAATCTAGTGCACCCTGCACCTCTGTAGTCAGAATTCCAGCTATATTCTGTAACATGAATCTGTTGTCAAAACTAATGCTGATTGATCTAGACTATGGTAAGTAAAACTTACCCTGGACATTGTCCATACTCGTCCATGGAAACTAGGGACATTGTCCAGCCCCCACCATGGAAACCCTGGACATTATCCATGGAAAGGGTGAACATTGTTCAGCCTCACAAACATGGAAACCTTGGACAACCATGGAATCTTCTATATTCTGTACCCTGATTTGACTATGAAAAAGTGTCCGAATACTCCAGCCTTTTTTCAGGGTATCTTTTTTCCAGGGTGTTTGCATGGAAACCCTGGAATTTCTTAAGCCGGCTTGAATTAAAAACGCCATTTAACCTGGTGATGTGTGGTGGTATTATATCTACATAAATTGAAAGTCTTTTTGGTCCAAGGGATCGTTCGTGTCTGAATTGATGTTTAAATAATTCGATTTAGACCATTCCAAAATAGAACGTGCTGCAGATTTAAAATGACATGTCCTGACTATAATCATAACGCAATCCAGCTAAAACTTTCACATATTGTGTATATATATTTTCCCTTGGCGTTATTACATTGAAACACAATTATTTTAGGGGCATTTTAGTTTTTGTGCATGAATTTTATGTATAACCAACTGAACTTTATAAAAAAAAGTGCGATTACCCTGTTATACTGGCAATAGGGTGATGTCGTAATGAATTAGCGTTCACTCGGCAAAGGTCAATAACGCTGTATACGACGTTTAAGATTCAGAAATATGACGGAGCATGGGGCACATGCGTATACGCGACACACCCACTTATTTCATGCAGCTTCAACTGACCATTGTCCACCAATATTTGCCTATGCAACTGAGACCCGGAACATGTAACAACTATGATGGAGTTTTATAGTGAGAGAATTCCACAGTTATTTCAAGAGTGATCTATTTTCTGTATCACGGAGTAATTTTAGTCATTCCTTACAGTTCAGTTTGTAAAAGGCTCCAACACGCTGCAAAAAAGATGCTTTGTACTGGAATGGCATGGTAAGGCAACCAGAATAATTGCAGTTTTGTTCATTTCAGAATAGAAACCGACTGGTGGTCACTAAATAAAGAAGAGATTTCCGGAGGAATACAAGTAACGATCGGGAAAACCAATGTGGTCCTTGATGAATATATGAAAGGTACACAACATTATAGACTAGTGCCGAATGAAATAGGTATAGTGATCGACTTGTCATCTCGTCCGTATGATTTGGTTTATTGGCAAGAACTGTAGTAGTCATAACATTATAATCACACAGATTTATCTTTAATTTATACCTGTGTACGCTGTGCCAAGACCTGAAGAAGGAAGTACGTGTATGAGTTCTTCTTATGCACCAATTCATTTAATATCGTAACTTTATTTACAGATCAGGGTCAGAAGAACTCATTTGGAAATGTGTCCTTTGTTTGTCATGGTGGAAACAATTTAATCAAGGTGAGTATGAGTAGTAATCCCATATTACTGACTCTAGGAACTGACACAGTTATCGTTGATGTTTTCTCTCGAAAGAGCAAGATAGTAACTGAAGATATGCCTCTAAAAATATCCATTCTTCTTTTGTGAATCAGTCAGAAAGCGGACGTATTATGTGAGGAGAAATACGGTCCGTCACTGTAAACGCCTGTCCATCGGTCTGTTCAGCGCGTGGTCCCTATCTTGGTCAAAATTTTTAGTAGTGAAGACGTTAGGGACAGACAATGTGTCGAACACCAAAATCGAGATTAAAAATATCAATTCCGCTATGAGCCAAACAAATCATGAACTTTTTGCACATCAAATATGTAGGCGTATAATGATGCCAATTATGGATCCATCGTTTTGTTCTTTGAATAGTTAGACTTTTTGTAATATTTTTATTTCCGTTGTGGATCGAACAGGACAACGCCTATTTGAACATCTCTCCAGATGACATTAAATAACATACAAACAAATAAGATGATACACAAAAGTGAACATTAAGGGGTGATAGAAATAATAAAGATCGTAGCAATATATAAGATATTTCATATACAAACATCCACGATGCATATGCGATAAATATGTATACATGTATATTAATGCAGTTAGAATACCAGGTTGTTGTGTTGGACAATATTGTTTGCTCCAATATAATAACTTTACTGTCATGTTAAGGGAAAAAGGCGAACCTTTGAGTATCGACTAGATATTGTTGTACATTTAGGAAAATAATTTCATTGAGATAGGAATTAAAATTAACACTGCCAAATATCAATGCATCACATGTCAGAAATTCAATATGTTCGGTAATCAGTGTTATCATCGTTTGCCTTTTATCATAATATAATGGAAAGTATAGATAGCATATAGCATCTTTGTAACGAGAGGATAGCATCTTTGTAACGAGAGCCACAGTTGCACGCAGGAGAATCAGCAATGAATCTGTTAAATTTATGAGCATTCAAGTCACTGCACTGAAGTCTAAGTCTTTCGTGGAATATCTGTCCGTCTTTTGATCCGGATTAAAAGTATTTAGGACACTTCATATCTTCTTTAGTTAGATTTTATTTTCGAAAGTGGGGTAACTTGACGCGATTATAGTTTCCTCATTGGGGTTGTTCTATTTTTTGGCTGTAGAGGGAAGAAATGAATTGGAGTAAAGCCGAGTTCGGTAAAATGGAATAGATAAGTTGCGTAGTGGGTATATTCACTTATATCTCCCATATGTGTCTTTCAGTATATGAAGAAAAGGCATATGCCTGGCATAGATATTTATCTAGCATAGGTAGCCTCATTGGTCCAATATGTGAAAATGGTATTTGTTTACTTTTCACATAGATTGTTGACTTTGAAAGAAATAGTGTGTTTCTGGGATGGGACGGCTTTCGCCCATGCACTCCTTACTCTCGTCAAATTTTACGAGGCGCACAGACGATCAGTGACTTCGTTGATAAATTTGATGCCCGTGCCACGATTGAGAGCCCCAACGAGGATTTCATTGAGGGGAGTGCCATGGTGGGCACTGAGGAGAAAGGCATCATGGAGGAGAGTGTCATCATGGAGGAGAGTGCCATGGAGGAGAGCTTCAGAAGAGACATTGAAGAAACTGCCATTGCAGAGATGGTCAAGGAAGGCTGCGAGGAGCATCGTTCTAACGAGAGATACAGCGGGTCCATTTCTGATAGTATCATAGAGGAGAATGTCACGGAAGCCAATGAAGCGAGCGCAACGGGGGCGTGTGCCATTGAGGGAAGGGTCGGGGCAATATGTGGGGCAGTTAATGAGACGTGTAATGTGAAGGGGAGTCTCCGGAACAGAGATGAGACGATTGATGAAGGCCAACAGGTGTCGACAGTGAGTATCGGTAAGACTAAAAGAAAACCGGGAGAAACAACAAATGAAACCAACGAAGAAATGGCGGAGACCATGGACCAGGAAATTAATAAATGTTATGCTGGACGGTTCACGATCAACATCGCTAAAATGAAGGCACCCAGCAATGACAGAATAGTTCGACCATTGAATGCGAAGCATGTATCGGGCATCACCCAGAGCTTATTAGATAACGCAGGGGTGTCATTAACTTTATCTACACCTTTGGTTGGCCTGATTGACCCACTTCAGTCGTGTCAGTGCAAATCACTGGATTCTTTCGTCCCAGAGAAAATTTATGATTACGATGTCGAGGTGATTGATGGAAATCATAATTTGCATGCGCAAAAGGAGGCACTAGTCATCAGTGGAAATTCTGTTATGCAGAAACGTGAAGTTTTCCTCTATGTTGGTTTAAGCGACAAACAGTGCAAGAGAGTTGGCATCAAGAGAAACCAGGACACGTCAAACTGCTTACCAATGTCGGACAAAGACTATGTGTCATTGATGCGGAAAGAAATAAGAACTACCTACAAGAATGGCGAGGTGCCTGGCAAAGATGCAGAGTCCAAACAATTTTGGAAACGGGTGTATACAACCCTGGGATACAAGTACGAGGTATGTGTTTTGCCTTCACAGTCCCTGATGAAAATATTGTTATATATATTTGGTTCCCATCATTTTCAACAGACTCAGAATGTGAGAAATCAAACCTACTTGTATTGAAACTAAAATTATCAACATTTTCCGCAATAGAGCTACATTTGAAGAATACTGCATACAGCACTTGTTCCGACCAGCACTGCATACATTTTTCAGAGAAAGAATGATTTGTTTCATTTTTGGTTGATCGGAACGCTTTATCGACTGTTGCGACATTATCAAGCAATATCCCAACTCGATAATTAAGGTCAGTTTGTATGATAATGTTTTTGTCATTTTCTGTGCTAATCTCAGCCTTGTTGATCTCCGTATAGAAAAAAGTTCGTGATGCGAAGAGGCCAATCGAAACATTGGCCAAATTACCAGATGATGAATTTCAAGTTTTGGATCGCATTTTCGAGGATAAACCTTCTCTGAAAGCCAGTGCCATATCCAAAGATCTTCAGGGCGTGAAGACAAAGGAGGAAAGACTTGCGCTCCTTGAATCCTTTCTGATCAGCAAGGCGGCATTTCAAGCAGCTTCTGTGAAAGCTAAGGTTAGTGTTCACATATTATATCTTATCAACGATTCCAACCCAGAGGATGGTTTAGCAATTCTATCCACTTAAAAGCTATGCCCCATAGCGATTTGTTCACAGATGACTTTTAGAATTTTCGCTAATATATGTATCATATGTGTAAGTAAATACACCTGTTATATTGTGTCCTATCGCTGTGCATTAACTATTTCTGTGTGAAGTCTAGCACATTCACGTGAGTCTGAACCTGACACACGCAAACCAATCTAATATCTGCAACCCAATATGTTATGTCCGCATTAAGACTTCCTGTGTGAAATCTAGCATGTATGAAGCTGACACATACAGACCAATCTAACAAACATCTGCAACCCAGTATTTTATGTCTATTAACATTTTCTGTTTGAAGTCTGACACACATAGACCAATCCAGCATCTGCAACCCATTATTTAATGTCCGCATTAACATTTCCTGTTTGAAGTCTAGCACATACACGTGAGTGTGTGAAGCTGATACACAGAGATAAATCCAGCATCTGCAACCCACTATTTCTGCATGAACAGTTTCTATGTGAAGTCTTGTACATACACGCTGGAGTGTGACTCTGACACATACACAACGATCTAGCTAACATCTGAAACACAATATTTTATGTCCACATTAACATTTGTGTGTGAAGTCTAGCAACTACACGTTAGTGTGTGCGTCTGACAAACACAGACCAATCTATCAAACATATGCAACCCAGTATGTTATGTTCGTCTTAGCATTTTCTGTGTGAAGTCTAGCACATACACTCGAGTGTGTGAAGCTGACACATACAGAACAATCTCGCTAACATCTGCAACCCAATATGTTATGTCCATCTTAACATTTTCTGTGTGAAGTCTAGCACATACACGTGAGTGTGTGAAGCTGACACATACGGAACAATCTCGCTAACATCTGCAACCCAATATGTTATGTCCATCTTAACATTTTCTGTGTGAAGTCTAGCATATACACGTGAGTGTGTGAAGCTGACACATACGGAACAATCTCGCTAACATCTGCAACCCAATATGTTATGTCCATCTTAACATTTTCTGTGTGAAGTCTAGCACATACACGTGAGTGTGTGAAGCTGACACATACGGAACAATCTCGCTAACATCTGCAACCCAATATGTTATGTCCATCTTAACATATTCTGTGTGAAGTCTAGCACATACACGTGAGTGTGTGAAGCCGACACATACGGAACAATCTCGCTAACATCTGCAACCCAATATGTTATGTCCATCTTAACATTTTCTGTGTGAAGTCTAGCACATACACGTGAGTGTGTGAAGCTGACACATACGGAACAATCTCGTTAACATCTGCAACCCAATATGTTATGTCCATCTTAGCATTTTCTGTGTGAAGTCTTGCACATACACGTGAGTGTGTGAAGCTGATACATACGGAACAATCCCGTTAACATCTGCAACCCAATATGTTATGTCCGCCTTAACGAGTGTGTGAAAATGGCACGCCATCCAATATTACTGAAGTTTCTTGAAGCAATATTTTTCGTTCACTGTTATGTATATATAATGCAACCTCTCTATAACGCTGTTATTGGGGGACCACATTTGGACCACCTGTTAGATTTACAGCCTTATAAAGGATTGAAATCAGTTGAATTTATTAATTTTTGGGGACATCATAGGACTGACACATCTTTCCGGACCACCGGTTCGAAGTACACACGCAAACCAATCTAATATCTGCAACCCAATATGTTATGTCCGCATTAAGACTTCCTGTGTGAAGTCTAGTACATACATATGAGTGTGTAAAGCTGACACACACACACACACACACACACACACGGTCACCAATCTAACGTTTGCAACCCAACATTTTATGTCCACATTAACATATTCTGTGTGATGTCTAGCACATACACGTGAATGTATGAAGCTGGCACACGCAAACCAATCTAATATCTGCAACCCAATATGTTATGTCCGCATTTAGTTTTCTTCGTGGGGTCCAGCAAATACACGTTAGTGTGTGGCTCTGACACACACAGGCCAATCTTACAAACATTTGCAACTCAATATGTCTTGTCCGCATAAAGATTTTCTGTGTGAAGTCTAGCACATACACGTGAGTGTGTGAAGCTGACACACAGAGACCAATTTAACATCTGCAACCCAATATTTTATGTTCGCATCAACATCGTTTGTGTGAAATCTAGCATGTATGAAGCTGACACATACAGACCAATCTAACAAACATCTGCAACCCAGTATTTTATGTCTATTAACATTTTCTGTTTGAAGTCTGACACACATAGACCAATCCAGCATCTGCAACCCATTATTTAATGTCCACATTAACATTTCCTGTTTGAAGTCTAGCACATACACGTGAGTGTGTGAAGCTGATACACAGAGATAAATCCAGCATCTGCAACCCACTATTTCTGCATGAACAGTTTCTATGTGAAGTCTTGTACATACACGCTGGAGTGTGACTGAAACACAATATTTTATGTCCACATTAACATTTGTGTGTGAAGTCTAGCAAATACACGTTAGTGTGTGCGTCTGACAAACACAGACCAATCTATCAAACATATGCAACCCAGTATGTTATGTTCGTCTTAACATTTTCTGTGTGAAGTCTAGCACATACACTCGAGTGTGTGAAGCTGACACATACAGAACAATCTCGCTAACATCTGCAACCCAATATGTTATGTCCATCTTAACATTTTCTGTGTGAAGTCTAGCACATACACGTGAGTGTGTGAAGCTGACACATACGGAACAATCTCGCTAACATCTGCAACCCAATATGTTATGTCCATCTTAACATTTTCTGTGTGAAGTCTAGCATATACACGTGAGTGTGTGAAGCTGACACATACGGAACAATCTCGCTAACATCTGCAACCCAATATGTTATGTCCATCTTAACATTTTCTGTGTGAAGTCTAGCACATACACGTGAGTGTGTGAAGCTGACACATACGGAACAATCTCGCTAACATCTGCAACCCAATATGTTATGTCCATCTTAGCATTTTCTGTGTGAAGTCTAGCACATACACGTGAGTGTGTGAAGCTGATACATACGGAACAATCCCGTTAACATCTGCAACCCAATATGTTATGTCCGCCTTAACGAGTGTGTGAAAATGGCACGCCATCCAATATTACTGAAGTTTCTTGAAGCAATATTTTTCGTTCACTGTTATGTATATATAATGCAACCTCTCTATAACGCTGTTATTGGGGGACCACATTTGGACCACCTGTTAGATTTACAGCCTTATAAAGGATTGAAATCAGTTGAATTTATTAATTTTTGGGGACATCATAGGACTGACACATCTTTCCGGACCACCGGTTCGAAGTACATGTACGTTAATTTGTTTATAGCCCATGCCTACTTACACGCGCTGTCCTCGCGTGCTTAATGTTAGTATGTGGATAATGATAGCTTTTGTGGAACAACAGGAGAATCTAACCTTATCTGACAATACAATATGATATAACTGATTATGATTTATTTATAGGGTAGTACTCTACATATAGAGGTAAAGGATGGCGTCTTCCATGTGAGTCAAGGGCGACGACGCTTACAGGCGGCAGAGATACTAATAACAAGTGGACAGAAGAAGTTCAAGATGACACCACAGAAAGCCAGAAAAATTGTAGTGAATGGTAAGCGTACACAAATCTAGAATGATCGAGTGATTATAAGGACATCTTTAAGAAATTTGTACCAGGAAAATGTGAATAATCGCGTAAATGACAGATGTCAATGCTCCTTAGGCAAATATAACGCTGGTAAATTAACACCGTTGGTAAATGGTCTAAGAAAGTAACCACTTGTACAAAGATCCAGAGCATCAATGGCAGTATTTTATCAACTTCCTGTTCTGATTGTTGTATGGAAAATCCCAATTACTGCAAATGAATTATTGAATGACCACACTAAGAATAACTTCCCTGAACTTAATTCATTTCAGGTGGTCTAGATGAATCTGCTCCCACTTGTGTTGAAGATGAAACAGATGATGACTGCCTTGTTTCAATACCAAGTGGTAACAAATTTTTATTCAATATTCATTTATAATTTCTATAACACAAGCAAACCCAATAATAACTACCCAGACATGTGGCTTTTCCATACATGTCTGATATGGTCTATGCGAATTCCCTCGTGAACCGTACCAGTGTGTAAATGTTGTGACTGGAAGTGAAAAACATGAACATGACTGACACGAATGCATTCATCCATTGAAACAAAATCTAAGAGTCTTTCATGTTTCAGTTAGTTGTTGGTCGTCGTGACCTTGGTCGTTGAACTTTTGACATCAATCTTGGTATTCCGCAGATTTTTTTATCTCCTGTGGTCATGATCTGTAACCGTTCGACGTTAATAGGTTTCTCATTTGCCATATTAAAGGCTGACGTATTCGTTATAGGGCATTTCAGATGATCGGACTAGAGTAATAACAATAATACTGATTTGGGGTCAAAGTATCGTTCACTATCGACTTGTTCACCTCAATCTCAGTAACTGGAATATCAGGTCTCGCTGGTGCATACACTAAAATTTTGTTCTGACCCGGACTTCTATTTTGTTTTGTGAAGAAAAAATGCGACTTTAAGGCCAGCGTGAGCTTGCCATTTGACCTATCGACCTTGACACCTGCTGATCCCCTAGTTATCTTTTTTAATTTGAGGGGAATCGAACACTATTTTTTTCTTTTTTGAAAAGTTAAAGGACTAATAATGAAAGTCGGGGAGTGAAGAAGAAGTTTGCACATTCCATATGTATTCTTCGGGAAAAGCTGGCATAGCCCAAACACGGATTGAATAGATATAGACGCAGAGTGGCTGAAGGCCCAGACATGACAGACTCGTTTTGCAAGACTGGCAACCTATTACCAAACCTCCCCGTTGTATTTCACTTTGAGGTTGTGAAAGTTTCGCTGAAATGTTTACCATTTGCTATGATTCGTTAGCAAGTTGTGTACAGGATGACATCATCAGGATATACAAAATGCAACTATTGCTTTGAACAATGTCTCCCTGTCTACACTCTCCCATTGAGTGTAAACAGCATGTACATACAATTCCCATTTCAGGTACACCCAGTACTAAGTTAAAGGCGGGACAGAAATGTACAGATAACGAGAACAAACAGCGTAAGGTTGGAGAAAAAAATAGAGCAATTTATAAGAGTACATAGATTTTCTTCTTGTAAAGTACTTTTTATCGACCCTTGGCAAGTGTGTGGCTATATCTTGTGTTCATGATGATGAAAATCGTGCACAATCCCAGGAATTCACCATTGTCAGACAATGTGTCTATCTGACCATAACTCGAAGAGGAAATTATAATACCTGAAATTCCCTGAATTTGTTAATGATGCATGGTGAAATGCTATTCCAGACGGTCTTGAGGAAATAATCCTCATACATTTTCTGCGGGCATGACTATTTGACATTAAATGTGTTTACCATTTTCCAGATAATGTAAGCATGAACAGAACTTATGAGGAAAAACAAGGAACACGTGAGTACAGGTCATTACTGGTACTTCATTAACAAATGATTCCACGTTTCTATATGATGGCCTGAAACGATATACTCATATTCGCTGAATGATGGCAGTTTACAGTCTTGAATGCAGCAAAATACATAAGGCTCTGGATAACGTTTTCAGCTAGTATAATAAACGTATTATTATTACCAACTCATCTACATATTTATATTGACGTAAACACATGCAATATTTTTTCTGTACCAGGATCAGTTGAGGGAAATTCTAGCGCAAAGGATGTTAACGTGGAAGACACACGAATACTCCATGGTAAGAATTTGATCACTCAATACCATTATTTACGTATGGTGTGTCAAGAAATTTATGCTAATAACTGCTATTATAGTCACGAGAGAGATAAAATCGGCAAAATATGGAGTGGGGAGGGGAGAGTAATGTCACATTCAAGGTTATTTCACTCATATGGTGGCAGCCAGTATGAACACAGAAAATGTAATATAAGCCAAATTCGTCTTTTGAGTATTGAATGAATGGATTCTTTTCTTGGAGTGAAATTGAACATTCGGAAAGGAAAGGTAGGCTGCTAATAATAGGACAATTAACTGTATCCACTTTAGCGATTTCTTTCAACGGAATCTTTCAAATTGGTACGGTGGCATTTAAGTGTCATCCTCATTTTTATTATCGAGTTTCGTCTATCTTATCAGTTTCAGCCAATCATACTACTATGAACACATTAATAAGGAATAGACATCGATATATACGCAGGTGAAATCCTTCTTCCAATTTGCAGCGAATCATGTCCGCAATGTTTTCGATGCTAGTTTTCTGAATCAGATTAGCTTCTCTCCGCCCTTATAGGCCCATGCCCGTTCTGAACATATTTTGAATTTACCTGTTAGACGTACATTGCCATATTTCATTTTGAAGGAAAACCAGGAGTTCGAGAAAGAAACCAAAAACGAGATAACAAAACTGGCGACGATGACACTTCTACTTCAAATGAAGGCAAGTAACATGTATTCCATATTTAAAATCATGGTTCCCTGTGTCTGTTATTCATGTTCGTTTTACCGGTACTGGTTTGTGTTTGGAGACTTCTATGAGTCACCCGTTGTGTTTTCCATCTCTATTTTGCTGAAATATTGCTGAACACGACGTTAAATTTTAATTCTCCTTCTCCCTTGTGTTGTGCATATTTCTCGTATATGTTCAGATTAACTGACACAAAGCGTGACTGCGATATATACCCATAACTTCAGTTCGAAGAATAATTTCAGTGATTAGAATTTTGCTGACATTATTGGAAACTGTTGACCGCCTCTCTCTTGGAAGAAACCATCTTTTCCGAAGTGTGTTGTCATCATGTATGTCCGTCCGTCTCTGATTTCTAGCTACCAACATATCTCAACAATAACTACCATTCAGTTATCTTGAAACTTTACATGGTGGTGATAAATTGGCAAAACACATGCATGTGGTCATAGTGCAGAAGTCTGTTGCAAAGTGAGATTGATATATTTTTGGGGGACACTGGATCAAAAAATTTCCTTTTGTCACCAACTGGTGGCTACCGTAACACAAGAAATGATTATGCCTAGGCTAAACTCATGTCATACTGGGTACATACTTCAGATTCAGCCAAATGTGTCATTGAAGTATTGTCGCCATGTCTGTATGTACGTAATAAGTCCATCAATGTCCTTACCACCATGTCTCAAGAATATACAGGAGTAGCAAACTTTAAACACTAGGCATGGGATCATGGTATAGATTCCCTATACAAATTAATCAGATTGCCTTATATGCTCTGATTCACTACTAAGATAAACTGTCGTGGTTTTCGCCAATTGCTTGTTGCCATCAACAGATGGTTCTTCAACAAGGGCCCGGTTTTAATACTGGCAAGGTCGAGGGGTTCTCAGTGCTTTACATACGGTTCATGTTTTTAATTATTTTTATGTCGTACACATCGGAATTGGTGCTATCTGTCATACAAAATGGTTATTTCGCTTACTGATGCTGGGGTTCTGTAATGATCTACCACCGTATAATGAATGACTCTTGCTACGGAACACATTTTCACAGGATATCACAAGAAAATGTGTAATTCAGTCCTCATCATTTTTATTTATTTTCTCTGATTAAATTTGTAGCAGAGAATATCTCCACGAGCAGGCCTTCCGAAGGCAAAAAAAGAACACGTAAGTAATGGCAAACTGCATTCTTATTTGACAAATGATTCCACGCTTTTGCAATATGGGATATTCTGAAAGATATAGCAGTGCACAACCCAGCATAAGAGACTACACATATAGCTCTGGAGGAAGTTCACATGTAGCATAATGAACCACCTTACTCCTTCCCTAGATTAAGATATTACCGTTATATACTATTATTTCCCTCTACCAGGATCAGTTCGCGGGAACTCGGGTACCAGGAAAGCTGATGTGAAAGACATGATCAATGGTAAGTATTCACATATTGGCCAATCTAATTATCAGCGTGCCAATAAAAGTATGCAAATAACTGTTCATATAGTCATAAGACTAAAATTATAACTTATAGAGAAAAATCTTGTCAAACACTGGTCTTCTGAAGTATGGAATGAATGGATTGATTGATCAAATAAACCATTGTTACAAATGAAAGAACAATTCCGAAATGTCCAAATATGGACAAATATGCTGCTATATACACAGTAATAATACCTTGGTCTAGAGAGGGATGGGAGCCTTCTTTCGTCTGCAGCATACGTTGTTAACATTGAATTCAAAGGCATCCTTGCACTTTGAATCATGGATGCAATTGTTTCGCTAGGAAATAGTTTTCTGAACTGGACTCGGGATGTTGCAGTATTATCGTATCCCTGTTGCCACTTCTGAACATATTTTGAATCTACATGGCCGAGGTGCATTTCTATTTTTTTATATTTTGAAGGAAAACCTGAAATTGAAGGGAAACGCAAAAAAAGAGATGACCCAATTTTCATTGCTGACATATCTTCAAATACAGGTAGGAAATATATATGTCATGCTTGAAACAGTAATGCGATTCATGTTTCAGTACACGTTCGTCAATGGCCAAATTTTGCATTTTGTGATAGCGACTTATATTAGAACATCCGCCCGTTAACTTGTGCATTTGATGTTCATACTTATGGTAGACCCGAAGAACGTGTCATTATTAGGGTCAACGTAACTGTGGCACAAAGATCAGAAACGATTAAGAAGTGTGATGTTTTTGTTAAATCTACAGTTTAGGAACAGAACAATTAAGCACAAAACGAACATTACACATAGATTTGCAATTGCAATATGCAAATAAATGCGTATTTTTTTCGTTTGTGAACAATCCTAATGTCAAATCTATATCTATTAGAATTCCACGAGCAAATGACCTCAACTTTTATCCATCAACTTGTATAATACCATTTACGTGATGAACTCCCTTGATACTGACTTCTGGTTCAACAAAACGATCTTGAAAATATTGTTTCTAATAACATGGAAAATACTTACTTCAGGTTTGACATGTGGCACAGTTCCTTCAAATATTGCACGTGTGTTTGGCTGGATTTTCAGGCCCAGGCATTTCTAACTGTAATCTACTAAATATAAATGCATGCGTAATATTAGTAAATTTAAGGTAAATGTAAACAATTTCAGAATAATATCCTATGAAATGAATATAGAAACAATCTATTATTCACTCATGTGGTATACTTAAATGCAAAGATATGTTCAGGACTACGATCATTAGTGGAAATCATTCGTTATGGATATTCGAAAAGAGAAAATTTGAATTCATAATAATACTCACCCAGTCTCCTTTCTTGACTTTTTTCTCAGACTTTGAAGATGTCTCTATGCTGTCAACGGACACTATCGCGTCCAGATTGAAAGAAGGCCAGCTTGTGCTGTGTAAACCCTTTAAAAGTGCAGACTATGATGTAGATGACCCATTCATCTACAGAGTCATGCGGGGTGGACAGAAAGGCAAAAAATTCAAAGGAGAGATGATGAATGGAAGGCTTGGGTCCATGTACGAGGGCGGATCTCTCGTTTGGAAGAAGAGCGAGTGGCTGGTAGAGGTGCCAGTGGACAGGGTCCTAGCCCTTCTGTCATGGGACTTGTCAACGCCCATGCCCAATGTCATTGTACAAAAAATAAATGCTGTCTATTAAATATAAAACGTTACGCCATTTTCTATTCGGTATCCAGGCATCTATCTTACATCTTCCTGGGTTTCCAGTATTACGTTATTTTAATTAATATCTTAATTTTACTTAATTTTGCCTTTTCCCCTTTGGTTTCCCTTGTTTCCAAACTGCATATTATCTAGACATTAATCTAGTTTTCCTGGTAATTCATGGATTTCCATATTTCACCCATGGTTCGAATTAAAATGTTGACCAATTTATACTGGATTTTCAATGTATTTTGTTACTTTTGCTACTGTGAAAACAAGGGTTGTGAGAAGATGCCCAGTTTCTCAAATCTTACTCTTGGTCATATGACTTGGCCAAAGGATTTAAATCAGATACTTTAGCAAACCCTCAATTTTGAATTAATCCCAAATCACTAATTATCACTCAAGATTGTTTGATTTGGGTTATTTGACCAACTTCTATTGGATGTCCAGTATCTCTCCTTGAACCGGATTCCCCAAAGTTCACTTTTATTTATACATCTTGAACAAATCATATCAGGATTTTAATATTCTTTCATTTGAAGGAACACTGTTTAGTGGCAGAAATACTGGATTTCCAATATCTTGGACCCACCAAACACTGGATTTCCAGTATTCACTTGTGATTGATGCCAGGCTCCTCATCAACCTTCAAATGTTGGATTTCCAACGCTTTTCCATTATCTCGAGTTAAACCAGATTCCTCTATGTTCACTTTTGCTTGTGTTAAGTTTCTTGATGAACTCAAATTGCATTCTATTATTCTGTCACTTGAAGGAACACTGTTTTGCTGGGGAAATGCTGGATTTCCAATATCTTGCACCAACCAAACACTGGATTTCCAGTATTCACTTGTGATTGATGCCAGGCTCCTCATCAACCTTCAAATGTTAGATTTCCAACGCTTTTCCATTATCTCGACTTAAACCAGATTCCTCTATGTTCACTTTTGCTTGTGTTAAGTTTCTTGATGAACTCAAATTGCATTCTATTATTCTGTCACTTGAAGGAACACTGTTTTGCTGGGGAAATGCTGGATTTCCAATATCTTGCACCAACCAAACACTGGATTTCCAGTATTCACTTGTGATTGATGCCAGGCTCCTCATCAACCTTCAAATGTTGGATTTCCAACGCTTTTCCATTATCTCGACTTAAACCAGATTCCTCTATGTTCACTTTTGCTTGTGTTAAGTTTCTTGATGAACTCAAATTGCATTCTATTATTCTGTCACTTGAAGGAACACTGTTTTGCTGAGGAAATGCTGGATTTCCAATATCTTGCACCAACCAAACACTGGATTTCCAGTATTCACTTGTGATTGATGTCAGGCTCCTTAACAACATTCAAATTTTGGATTTCGAATGCTTTCATTACCTTATATTTGTGGATGTCCAGTATATCGACCGAAACCACATTCCTCTTGCTTCAATTTTGTTTGCATTAAGTTTGTTGACCAACTCCTATTGGATTGTTAATATTCTTTCGTTTGAAGGAACACTGTTTTGCTGGGGAAATGCTGGATTTCCAATATCTTGCACCAAACAAAACACTGGATTTCCAGTATTCACTTGTGATTGATGCCAGGCTCATCAACCTTCAAATGTTGGATTTACTATGTACTCTGATTGAGGACAGCACATTACTAAATTGAATCGTATCAAATATGTACTCTGCCATCATGAAAATTTGTATACTCATATGCCATTTAATTGTGATATCTGCTATTTCCCTTCCCATCGAATTTCCAATATTTGCTTTTGCTTCAAACTAGATTCCTCGTCGATACTTCTAATGTCGGATTTCCAACATTCGTCTCTTGAACATGTGAATAGCATTCCATAAAATATATATGTTGGACATCCATTCTTCCCAATAGCTTGTAATATTGACTCATGCAAACCATGTTCTCTGATAGCAGGAAAATGTATACACGTATTAAACTAATACGTGATATCCAGCATATTTTCTCTCAGGAAGCAGAGCTGTAAGTCAAACATACAGTTGTTCACGTTAAGTCTTTGTGGTAATAAAGATTCAGATTTGATTTTGGTCTTCTGGTCATTTTAACATGCTTAATTCACAAATATGAGTATATTGGGAAAGCTGGCAGAAAAAAGAATCTGCCAAAGAGAATGAGAACCTGTTTCTGATGGTCTTAAAGATATACAATGTAAAGTTTGTTACATACATGTATATGTTCAATATTCGTAGACATGTCATGATGGTGATAATCTTGATCTAATGATTGAATACTTCCAACTGTACTGGAAATGTGATTGAAACATTAGAGATCCGGCTGTCATTAGACGAGGTTATATTATTGAAGAACTAGTTTGTCTGTCTGTTCGTTAACTTTTGTTGTCTGTGGGATTCTATCTTTAGATTCGTATTATGGATTGGTACCAAACTTGGGATACACATTCCTCAAGGAAGAAACCTATTCATTCTATGATCAAAGGTCAGATATCATGGTCACTGTAACATGAAAATCAGAAAATCATTGAAAATTGTTAGTCCATGCCAGAACTCCAGTTCAGGGATAGTGATTGTGGTGAATACAAGGAAAACAAGAGGCCTATTGACTTTACTGTCTGTCTGGTCATCCTTTTGTTTGTCTTACTAACTTTTGTTGTATGTGCAATACCATCAGTTCGTGGTTGCAGATTGGTACCAACTTTTATGTATACCCCATCCATGTCTCCAACAAGAAACTATCATTGTGCATCAAAATTGTGCACATATTTGCAAGTTCATACCAAAATGTAGGTGTGGGTTCGCAAATATTAAATCTTCCCAAATATCAGGAATATTGACGCCCCATGGGCTGTTGTTTCCCTTGCAATCAATAGGAATTACAAATATAGGACTCGTCCCTATCCTTCCAGAGTTGTTCATTTGGATTATCCTGGGCAAAGTTAAATGCAGAAATAAAGTTTGTTTTGTCGTATGTTTTGTAGCCCGTTACCAGCACAGTTTTGGTGATGGTTTCAGTGTTGTAACAGCCGACCGATACTACCATCAGGCCCTGGCACTCTTCCCTGACCTCGGTAAGTACTGATCTATAGTATTGGCCTTAATTCTCATACTCGAGCAAACAGATGGAAAACAACCTTCTATGTTGAGGAAGTGAAAGTCAAAAGTAAAACTTGTACTGATACTTAATTGGTGTGGAAAGGTGGGGGATGTCTATTCTCCATGAACTACATGATAAATGTTAATTTGCAAAGTTGTTTTATAACTTGCATTTGGTATAAAAGTTTCAAATTACCTGAATGAATGTGAGAGCAGATTTTTTCCTGATATTTTAAAAGGAATTTCATGTATTAACACCCTGCAATCTCCGAAATTGTGAGAATCTTGTGAGAGGCTAAGGAAATGGAAATGACCCTATCGTATTCTGTTCCAGGCATGCCACATAATCAGCTAGGGACGATGGCTGGATCTCGCTACTACAGCTGTGAAGCTGCCTACCACTATATACGCTGGTAAGAAATACTAACTTCTTCTTCCTTTCAATACAGTAAAACGTTCAGTCTCCGCCATATTTCATGTGATTGACTAAGTATCAAAAATAATGAAAGGTATACATGTACTTGACATCAGGCTTCCGCATTCAGGAATTATTCCGGAAAAACAAATTGTGGGGACTATGTATTCACTTCTGTGGGTAAATTTAACACTGCCTACTCCCCACCCCAATCGTAATAAATTGATAATTGCTGAGACACTGATCACTATGGGATCTTACTTTCTTCAATTGAAATTGGTGTTAGTCTGCCCATGTCATGAATATAAAAAATAACATAATGAGATCACAGTCGTATTTGGACTAATCCACTTGCAGTTTGGGAGGGGGGATAGGATCACCGTCTCCATTTACCCACAGGTTGATATCAAAGGCCAATTCATATATTCACCCCGCATACGGCACCACACTGGCTACTCCCCAGCATCATCAAAATTTTATATCCCACCAGCTTGGAATCTGATTCGGCTGAGTCAATCTTAAAGCCCCTACCTTGATGTCCCTGTCAAGCGACATTGAAGAGATCCAGGGTTGGTCGACGCTCTTGTCAATTCAAGCTGGTTATATACTACAGCGATATATCCAATTGGGGAGCAGAAAGAGTTCAAATGTAATTAAATTGCCACTCCTTCAAAATGCCCTCATGTCAAGTATATTCAAACAGGCCTATACATTAATTTGCTGTTCCTTGTCCATTGATGTAGTCAGAGTTCCCTCTTCCCTCTAAATCTATTCAATTAATTGTTCTAATGAAATACCAGAAACGATTTTTGCCTGTTTCCTGTTAACCAGCCTAGTCTCAGAGCTATCATTTGAGGGAGCTGTGGGGAACTTGGACAGATTGTTTGAGAAGAGCAGCAAACGTTTCCAGGAGGTGGCTCAGCATGCACCCAGAGATTTACCTCCAGATCAACAAAGGTAGGTGTATTGTCGTTTTCTCTTCCGTCTTGAACAAGAATGATCATACCACTTTGGGAAATTTTGGATTTCTGCAGCGTTGTTGAAATCGGGAACATTTGGGAAAACCCTTTTTGAATTCGGCAACCTTGCGACCCAAAACCACCATTATTTTCACTTAAAATGTGAGCAAGCAGTCCACAATTGGATATAGTTTCTTGTACCAATAGATGGCAGTACTTTGTCTCTTGCATTTCATCCTGGCATTCTGAGAAGGACAGGAGAGTAATTTTCAGCTTAAGAGGTCCATGAACCAGCTGGATATTGAATGGAAAATTTTGAACAGTGAATCATCAATTTTGGCAAACTGCCTTAATTTATGGCTGTAAATCAACAGCTGACTTTATTGGAAATACTGGACACTAAACCTCATGTAAAACGGGATGCACAGCTATATACCACTCTATGGAAATAGAAACGTACAGAAAAAACATATGACAGGATTTGTAGCTGTGGTGCAGTAAGCCAGATCTATAACACAAGCACCACACCACAAGTTTTGGAGTTTTAAGTTGTAAACGTTGATTGTCGTTTGTTGCAAAATGCACAATGTAATCATACTTGCTGTTATTCGTCTGAATTTTCTTCAGGCGTATAAATGTTCTGCCTTTTCTTTACAGACACCGAGACGTAAAGCGCTTCCTTGTTCGTTTCATGTATCTTCTGAGCATCTTCTTCAAGGATTCCCAAAGGTAATCCATTAATTTTCCATGAGGCGGGAATAATCAACTGTATACTTGCAAACTCTGTACTTCCTGTTGTTTCATATCTCAAACCTTCACCGCACAAAGTAGGAGACAAAAAATCAATATTAAAGGGAGATAACTCATCCCTTGGCTATTACATGGAATGTGCATTCCATGCCAGATATTGGGAAATTATGGATATGTATGTCATTGTCCTGCCTATGCAGGACATGTTTTGCATTCAAAACAATGGGAATGAGTATTCAAATGGATGCTTCGGTAAGACAATTACCTCCTATTGTTTTTTACTATCCTTGATCAAATACCTCTAGACAGATCAGAATGATCCGCGACAAAAAAACAATAAATTTGAAATTTTTGCTCTACAGTATCTATTGAAGACTTCCTGAACTATCTTTAATCTACATTTTGTTGATAGCTATGACAGTTACGAGATCCAGGACCAATGTCAGCGAGCCCTTCAGGACTTTGACCTCTGTATGTATTATGAAATTTCAATGGCCAATGGGGAGGATGCCAGCGACCACCATCCTTCACACCTGGATGAGGACATTGTCTTCAAGATCGTCGTCATCAGCATGGCAGCTATATACTATCAGCAGAAAAATGGTTTGTCTAGCTATTCGGGATAATACACCCAAATTCTCCTCTGTGTACAATGTAGTTCTTGTGTATGGTAATCCCTCTAATAATTCAATCCCCGTACCAAAATTCAAATCATCCCCAATCCCTGGCTGTTATAATAAATTTGATTACCCATTAAAATCATTGAAATAGCGAAGAAATAATGGATTATATGCATGAGATTGAACCATTTTTTCAACTTCCTGTTCTAATAAATTTGATCACCCCCCTGATTTAATAATAATAAAATCACTTCCTATGATCGAATTATTAGAGGAATTACCAGAGATTGGGATTAATTTTGATATACTAAAGTACTCCCACAGTAATGTGTACGCTTCTTATTATGTTTCCAAGGAAATAGGCTGGCCAGGAGACATTAAGTGTTTAATGTTTGGTCCATCTGTCTGTTCGTCCAGCACACCTACTATGCCAAACTTGCATAATTGACTAGTCACTCTACAGTTATAACAGGAAACTTTCTAAGATTACTAGGCAAGGCATACTTTGTAGATGTGCACCAATTCTGTCCTTCCCTTGGTGTCCAATCTATATCTGTGACAGTTTTCTATCTACAGTTACAAGTTGTGGAAAATCGAAAATTACCAAAAAATGTGTGATTCATCAGGAGGAAATGATGTCACAGAGCAAAATTAAGGTCAAGGTCAATGGTCAATGTGACCCCAATGTTTTTATACCCCCCGACACGTAGTGTAGGGGGCGTATACTGGTTTCAGCTTGTCCGTCCGTCCGTAACATTTCGTTTCCGGAGCATAACTTGACAACCGCCAGTTGGATTCCTCTCAAATTTGGTATGCAGCTACCATACCATGAGACCTCGCTTGGGATTGCGTTTGGCGCATGTGCGTCTACAGGTGGCGCCACCTAGGGTCATTCCGTAACATTTCGTTTCCGGAGCATAACTTGACAACCGCTACTTGGATTCCTCTCAAATTTGGTATGTAGCTACCTTACCATGAGACCTCGCTTGGGATTGCGTTTTGGCGCATGTGCGTCTACAGGTGGCGCCACCTATGGTCAAAAGTTTCTCATGTCAGTCCGTAACATTTCGTTTCCGGAGCATAACTTGACAACCGCTACTTGGATTCCTTTCAAATTTGGTATGCAGCTGCCATACCATGAGACCTCGCTTGGGATTGCGTTTGGCGCATGTGCGTCTACAGGTGGCGCCACCTAGGGTCAAAAGTTTCTCTCGTCAGTTCGTAACATTTCGTTTCCGGAGCATAACTTGACAACCGCCAGTTGGATTCCTCTCAGATTTGGTATGCAGCTACCATACCATGAGACCTTGCTTGGGATTGTGTTTGGCGCATGTGCGTCTACAGGTGGCGCCACCTAGGGTCATTCTGTAACATTTCGTTTCCGGAGCATAATTTGACAACCGCTACTTGGATTCCTCTCAAATTTGGTATGTAGCTACCTTACCATGAGACCTCGCTTGGGATTGCGTTTGGCGCATGTGCGTTTACAGGTGGCGCCACCTATGGTAAAAAGTTTCTCATGTCAGTCCGTAACATTTCGTTTCCGGAGCATAACTTGACAACCGCTACTTGGATTCCTTTCAAATTTGGTATGCAGCTGCCATACCATGAGACCTCGCTTGGGATTGCGTTTGGCGCATGTGCGTCTACAGGTGGCGCCACCTAGGGTCAAAAGTTTCTCAAGTCAGTTCGTAACATTTCGTTTCCGGGGCATAACTTGACAACCGCTACTTGGATTCCTCTCAAATTTGGTATGTAGCTACCTTACCATGAGACCTCGCTTGGGATTGCGGTTGGCGCATGTGCATCTACAGGTGGCGCCACCTAGGGTCAAAACTTTTTCTTGTCGGTCCGTAACATTTCGTTTCCGGAGCATAACTTGACAACAGCTAATTGGATTCCTCTCAGATTTGGTATGTAGCTACCTTACCATGAGACCTTTCTTGGGATTGCGTTTGGCGCATGTGCGTCTACAGGTGGCGCCACCTAGGGTCATTCAGTAACATTTCGTTTCCGGAGCATAATTTGACAACCGCTACTTGGATTCCTCTCAAATTTGGTATGTAGCTACCTTACCATGAGACCTCGCTTGGGATTGCGTTTGGCGCATGTGCGTCTACAGGTGGCGCCACCTATGGTCAAAAGTTTCTCATGTCAGTCCGTAACATTTCGTTTCCGGAGCATAACTTGACAACCGCTACTTGGATTCCTTTCAAATTTGGTATGCAGCTGCCATACCATGAGACCTCGCTTGGGATTGCGTTTGGCGCATGTGCGTCTACAGGTGGCGCCACCTAGGGTCAAAAGTTTCTCAAGTCAGTTCGTAACATTTCGTTTCCGGAGCATAACTTGACAACCGCTACTTGGATTCCTCTCAAATTTGGTATGTAGCTACCTTACCATGAGACCTCGCTTGGGATTGCGTTTGGCGCATGTGCATCTACAGGTGGCGCCACCTAGGGTCAAAACTTTTTCTTGTCGGTCCGTAACATTTCGTTTCCGGAGCATAACTTGACAACAGCTAATTGGATTCCTCTCAGATTTGGTATGTAGCTACCTTACCATGAGACCTTGCTTGGGATTGCGTTTGGCGCATGTGCGTCTACAGGTGGCGCCACCTATGGGCAGAATTTTCTCAGTTGGTCCATAACATTCCATTTCTGGAGCATAACTTGACAACGGCTGATTAGATTCTTCTCAAATTTTGTATGTAGCTGCCATACCATGAGACCTAGCTCAGGATGTTGCATATGCGTCTACAGGTAGTAAGTTTAATATTTCACTTCCCATTTACTTCCTTTTCCTCTTCAATATGGTTATCCAGATGACAGTAATTCGCCTATCTGTTGCAACAGCCCATTTCAAGTCTACACGGTTCTAGTGGTAACAACAGTTAGGTAAAACACAATATGCCTGCATAACCCCATTCTCAACAATCATTATTAACATCAATTTTCTGAACAATCCATTAAACTCATCTGAGTATCGTCACGACACATGCATAGACAATCCGTTAACCGCACTCCAACCGAGCGAGGTCTCATTGTCAACTAGTTACATACTGTGCCGCCACTCATAACATGTATACTTATATTCCTCTACAAATACTCGTCAATTCCTATCAAATGTGCATCCGGGGGGTATCTTGTAAGCATGCTTACTGATGATTTCCACTGCCACAATCCCATTCAGCTTACTCGTGAAACGTTAACCACCCCCATGTATCTATGCCCTTACGGGGGGTATCTTGTAAGCAGCCTTACTGATCATTTTGATCAAATGTGTGCATCCCTCAGACTATGCTCTAGTTTGTATCAGTAGCTACATTAGGGTGAGATGATGTTTCACGTATCAGAATTGAGGTCAAGGTCACTGATCCTAAAATTAATAAATCATTACAAATTGCTTTTTCTTGTGTCAGTATAGATAAATTTGGGGGAGACCATATGTGACGTACCAAAATTGAAGTCAAGTCCTGGTAAAAATAAAACTCAAAATCAGAAAATCATTAAAAATCCTAATTGTGTGAGTTAGGGCATACATTAGGGGAAGTCGATGTATTGAGTGGGCATATATTGAAGCCAAGTTTGTCTCATGTTTTCTATCTTTCTTTGGAGCGGTGGCCTTCTCATCTGAATGAAAGTTGTATTTCATATCTTTCCCCAATTGAGCCACAAAACTATGTATCGAGTCTGCTCCCAACCCCCCCTCTGTTTTTGCCTCCAAATAATGGAATAAGAATTGCACAGCCCTACAATTTATATGGCTTCAGGCAAAGCTTCCAGCATTTCTCACTTCGAGGAAGCTTTCATATTCCGGCACCAGATACAGGCATAGTATAAACTCAACAACTTAACCTACGATGGACATGTAATAAATGCTTGTCAATGGTTTGATTCTCCAGGTTCTAGACAAGTTGCTGCATCCATTGCCTTTCTCCTCGCCTTGGCATCTCACATTCTCAACCATGTCATCAGCCGTCTTCAGAGGGCCCTTCAGGAAGCAGAAAACCCTACAACATTACCTCATGTAGATACAGGTATCCGCCACAGTTTACTGTAAATGAATAGTCGCAGGACACCATCTTTCACAGTTTTCATGGTAAAATAAGGCTAAAGTTTGAATGTTAGATCCTGTGAAGATGGATTGTGACTGAAAGATAATTCTCATGAATAATACATGTAAGTTACCTTACAGTACTCAGCTCAACAATGGATTATGTATTGTGTATTGTACGTATCTCTCATCAAGTTCTTCGTGCATGCTACCATAGCTGGTGGGAGCGGGGGGGAGGGGGCATTATAGCTTTCCACTACCAAACATTTCACCGCTGCTCCGGAATGGAGAGAACGACAGAACTGAAACTTTCTGACTTTTCCATGCAATCTTTCCATCAATGACTTTCGGACAATCTTATAAGCTTCATATTTGTTGCTGAAATCTTAACCTGCTATCAATGAATAGCCATATTCCTCCATTTGGAGGTCTCTGCAACAGAAATTATCTCCCTTGACTGTCCGCTAGGTGGCGTGTCTCCGCGCATGTCCGTCCTCTTTTTCCTGTTGCAGTCTTGGTAACAAGACGTGTTTTGGATAAGAGTCTCTGTTTTCAAGTAATCTGAGATATTCTAGACGTATCCTAGGGTTATTTATACGGAAATTTCATTCTACAAGTAGCTATGTCCGATGTAGTCACCCCTACTGTCAAGCATTCCAAACGTTGCGAATCATGTCGACATTTTTGGCCCAAAGAAGACTCACATTTGTTTTGTTTTAAATGTCGGGCCCAAATTTGCTATAGACAGGTGACCTGCCGGGAGTGCGTTGATTGGGACGACCTTACCTGGCATAGGTATGCGGGAGCTCGTCGCAAGGTCCTTCTCAAGGCGGCTGCCGATATCAAGAGAAGCCCGGGCGAAAAACAGATAGCTACGCAAGCTCTTCTCGCCGATCTCAGCGTGAACGAAGACCTGGAGATGCCTACCGGACTCCCGACTTCAAATGTTCAAGCCAGCGTCAGCCCCCAGGTTCCGCCAAGTGGAAGGGTGCAGCAAACGGCGTACAGTCCTGTGGAGAGCTCACAGTTGGCCGGGACCAAGCCCACGTTCATCCTGGGAGACTCCACCGACCGACGAGAGGACCCGGGCCCCAGTCACCACACAGAAAATGAAGACTCGGACGGGGCCCGGGACCAGCCTATGGATCGGGACACGACACCCCAGCGGGATCCCGGCGACCTTAGGCTTACAGCTTCCAAGAGCAGGAGTCCGTCTGTGACCCGGAACCGGAGCAGCGATTGCAGTTCCCCTCCCGTTTCCCGTGGACGGCGGTCTTCCATCTCTTCGTCAAGATCTCCATCGAAATCAAGAACTCCGAACAGTAGTGGGAGAAAGGAGAAATCTCACTCCAGGACGCGAGAGGAGACTCGACATGGGAAGTTTAGAGTCCGGACCCGGTCCCCGGTACGGCACCCCGACTCCAAGGACAAGGGCACTAAAGACCCCACCCGGATCCGGGCCCCGGAACGGGACTCCGCCTCCAGGGACAAGGACAAAGACCGGATCCGAACTTCCGTACGGGAGGTCAAAGCTTCGAAAGTGGACAAGTCTGAGGATCGGACCCGGGCCCCGGGGCGGGACCCCAAGCCCAAGTCAACTTCGGACAAGTCCAAAGAACGAACCCGGACCCCGGATCGAGACCCCAAGCGCAAGTCGGCCTTGGATAGGTCAAAGGAGCGGACCCGGGCCCCGGACCGTGATTACACCGGATCCACAGTCGACAAGTCCGAGCATCGGACCCGGAATTCCAGGGATTCTTCCACTAAGATCTCCAGGCGATCCCGGACCCCGGAACGTGACACTTCTAAACGGTCGAGACGCAGTCGGACCCCCGACCGAGATCGTCAACGACCCAGATCTCGCACTCCCCCTCGCTATCGGTCTCACAGATCCCGTAGCCGGTCACGATCACCGAGGGAGGTGCTTTCTCGTCATCGTCGCCGATCTTCATCAGAGACACGTCACGGACGAGACTCGTCGCATCATCAGCCGGAAACTAAGTCTAAGCAGACACCCAAGCCGTCGGGGAACCCTAAAGTCATGACGGAACCCCGGAGTGAGCTGAGTTCGATACAGCAGACCCGGACTCAAGACCGGGCCCCGCTTCCGGCAGCCTCGACATCGGGGGGGCGTGAAAAGGATCGTTCGAGTCCCGAGTCCGACTCTGATCAACACGACTATTTCCCGGATGACCACCAGTCAACATCTGCTTCCTCACCGGAAAAGTCATCTTCCCCAACTCACGGTGCAGCGGAGGAACATGATGAATTAGCATTCAAGGCAAAGATTGCGGCATTATATACCCTCCTCCCGCAGATGCCGAGGTCGGAGGTAGGAAAGGAGGACGCTGATTCCGATGAGCCACCTCGCAAACGTAAGCGGGCCACGGCAACGTCACTCTTCGCCACAGACAAGCCAGCTCCGGTGGAGACCCCACTGACGTGCGCACCATCTCCGGAGTCTTTACTTCTGATGAAGGACCTGGACCGGCAGCTCAGGAGCTCCGCATCCTTCAAGAGACCGAGTGCTTACAGCTTCTATGCATTGCACAACGCCGTCTTACCGACCAAACACCCAAAGCTGGACAGGGATTTGGACAGGGTTTTGAAGATAACTAAGCCACCCCCTGTGGTACTCCCGGCCAAACAAGTTTACCTCATGGAGGACATGATGCTAGCGCAGCACAGGATCACTTCCTATTCTGATTGGTTCCTGGCGGCTACCTCCAAGTTGGTGTTAGACCCCGCTAACAGACAAGTAGATGCCGACGGCAATGCGACGACGGTGTTATCTACTACACAGTTGGACTTTTTCAAGGGTTTCATCGATACACTCAACAAAGCCAACGCCCATGTCATGGAGACCGGTCTCCTCTCGTATGCCACCATGGTTCAAGCTCAACGTTCGGCCTATTTAAAGAACCCGAAGGCGGAGGTACTTCAATCTGTCAAGACGGAATTGGCGCAACAACCCCTATCTGCGCGGTACTTGTTTAACAACGCCATTCCGGTCATCATGCCATCGGTCAACGACGAGAAGACCTCCCGCCTTGTTGGAGCGTTAGCACAGCGACCTGGCAAGGGCAAGTCCAAGGGCAAGACAAAGTCTACCAGAGGAGGACGCCACGGACAGTCTTCCTGTCAGGACTCGGGCGCCTTCCCTACTCAAGACACGCAAGCCAATTTTCGTCCCTACGGCAGAGGAAAATCTCGGGGCGGCCGTGGCAAGAAGTCCTCCGATAGAGGCAGAGGCAAGCCCGATAGATACTGACTGCCGCCGATCTCCACTTCACTTCAATCATCCAGTCATCAATTTCATCCTTCCATCTTTTCAACACTTCACTCATCCGGTTGTGGGCGGACGCCTGCAGTTCTTCTGGAGGAATTGGGAGCTCATTACAAAAGACAAGTGGGTCATCAGATCGCTCAGAGAAGGCGTTTTCTTCACCTTCCTGCAGTACCCCAAACTCATCACCAGGCCCAAATCATCACGCCTCCCAATTCGTCCAGAACATACAAAGACCTTGTTGGAATCCGTAAACACCTTGGTGGAAAAAGGCGCGGTTCGAGAACTACCTACGGAAGAAAAGAGTGCGGGGTTCTACAGCCCAGTCTTTCTGGTACCCAAGAAGGGAACAGACAAACTCCGCATGATCATCGACCTAAGGCGACTCAACCAGACTATGGCTCCACCACCAAGGTTCAAAATGACATCAATACCATCATTACGGTCCCGCCTACAACCGGGAGACTGGATAGCCTCCATCGATTTGCAGGACGCCTACCTTCACGTTCCTATCCATCCACTTCATCGGCGTTACCTGCGCTTCATCATTGCCGGGAGACGATTCGAGTGGCAGGTCCTACCGTTCGGCGTCTCGATCGCTCCTTGGTGTTTCACCCGCATCACATCACCACTCATGGCCTTCTTTCATCTCAGGGGAATCCACATAGAGTCCTATATAGACGACATTCTCATCTGGGAGTCAGAGATGCCAGTACTCAAGTCGCACATCCAGTTCGTTCTACAAGTCCTACGGCATGTGGGATTCATCCTGCACCCGGACAAGTCGGAACTGGAGCCGGCTCAGACACGTCAGTACATCGGGGCGGTCTTCGACACCTGCAAGCAGCTGGTTCTACCAACCGAGGACCGTTGGTCAAAGATACAAGCTCTCATCCCAACGTTTTTATCCTGCCAATCGCAACGCTTACGTCTGTGGCAAGGCCTCCTCGGACTCTTAACATCCACCCAGGACCTGACGCAGTTCGGCAGGATACAGGTGCGTCCGTTGCAGTTCCATCTACAGCCGTACCTACGGGCGAGAGCACTCAACCCTTGGGTCCCCGTTCTGGATCATCTTCATCCCTTCATAGAATGGTGGCAGTCCAGGGAGAATGTGATGTCCGGAATTCCGCTTCAGCGACCGTGGCCGGAGATTCAAATATTCACGGATGCATCGTTAGTGGGTTGGGGAGCCCATCTAGGCGAACAGCGGATAGCCGGCAGATGGACCCCACAGCAAGCCAAACAGCACATAAACATCCTGGAGATGACGGCAGTGAACATGGCAATCCGTCATTGGAGTCCACAGCTGTACAACAAGTCAGTGTTGATTGCGACCGACAACACCACGGTGGTCAGCTATATCAACAAGCTGGGAGGAACAAGATCCCTATCATTATTCCAGGAGACATGGACCCTGTTCCAGTGGGCACAAGATCAGCGATGCCAGGTCACAGCGCGACATGTTCCGGGGCACCTGAATGTCATCGCCGACAGTCTCTCCAGACCGGACAAAGTACTGCAAACGGAATGGCACCTCCACACAGAAGCCTTCCGACAGCTGGCGTCGATCTGGGAACGACCGTTAGTGGACCTGTTCGCGACCAGGAACAACGCCCAGATCCCGACTTTCGTCAGTCCGATCTCCGACCCTCAAGCTTGGGCGATCGATGCGTTCACCCTCAACTGGAGCAACCTCCTTGCCTATGCTTATCCATCAATTGCGCTCATTCAAGAGGTCTTGTCCAAGATAATGGAGCACGACTGCGTCATCCTCCTAGTGATACCATGGTGGCCGCATCGCCCGTGGTTCCCGTCACTTGTGCATCTGCTAACGGATCAACCACGTCAACTACCTTGGTGGACCGGACTACTCGATCAACCGCACGGAATCCGGCACCACGACCCGCAATGGCTCAACCTACACGTCTGCAGACTATCAAGGATTTCCTCGCAGAACAGGGGTTTTCAAGGCCAGTTGCGGAAGCGATGGCAGCAGCAAACAGGACATCCACGTCACAGCTATACCAGTCAAAGTGGACTTACTACAGCGTTTGGTGCGAGGCCAGAGGACTCGATCCCAACACTACCTCTGTTCCTATAGTGGCGGACTTCCTGTTGCACCTTCACCAGGACAGGAAGCTACAGCCAAGTACCATTGAAGGTTACCGATCAGCCCTATCAAGAGTCCTGAAACTGACGGCTGGAATTAATATTGGACAGGATGGCAACCTAGCAGCGCTCCTCCAGTCATTTTCCTTGCAATCTCACAGAACACGTCAGTTACTACCAAAATGGGACCTGGGTGTGGTTTTGAGTGCATTTCTACGGCCACCGTTTGAGCCCCTGCATTTAACAACCATCAAGGCGTTATCCTATAAGACAGCCTTCCTTGCGGCATTCGCCTTAGCTACAAGAATTTCCGAACTTCACGCATTGGATCGGAGTTCCCTAGCTTGGACTGCAGATTGGTCTAGAGTATCCTTTCGCCCAATCCCGGAGTTCATTGCAAAGAATGAATCTACTCGGCAGGGACCGTGCGCACAAAGACTCTATCAAATTCCCTCGTTAACAGGCTTCGTAGGGCCACGGGAGGACGACCGATTTCTGTGTCCAGTGAGAGCACTACGCCACTACATCCAAAGAACGGACCCGGATAGAGGCACGAGACGACTCCTATTCCTGTCACTACAGCCGGGTGCATCAGCCGACATCACAAAGAACACTGTTGCGGCTTGGCTGAAAAAGACCATTCATTGGACATACCAACTAGCCATCGACGCCCCACCTCTCCTGTCTAGGGCATCGTCCCATGAAATAAGGGCCATCGCTACATCGTGGCCACTGTGGAAGAACCTGTCACTGAACGACATCATCGATGCATGTGCCTGGTCTTCAAACTCTACTTTTGCAGACTTCTACCTTAGAGACATGTCAGTGCAGACAGACAGGGTGACTACGTTGGGCCCGCTAGTGGCAGCCCAACGCGTAGTTCGTTAATTCCATCAAAGAAAAAGGGGGGGGCGCAGCAGAAGCAAGCAAGCAAGATCCCGACACTTCGGTAAGCATGAACAAGCATACCATGCCGGAGACGAAGGGACCTCAAGGACTCGATGACATCACCTGATTATCTGGCGATTAAGTAATCGGAAAACTGGGCGGTACAATACTCCACCATTTCACCGTATTACTTGTAATTTCCTTGAGCTCCCTTAGCCTCTATACGACATGGGAATTATCAGGATATTACTGGGCATACCAGATCTAAACTATCAGGACAGGGCGTGCTCCGCACAAGTCCAACAACAAGACTACAAGGCCGGCTCCCCATCCTCCTCCGTTGGGAGTCTGGCTATTCATTGATAGCAGGTTAAGATTTCAGCAAC
>JAVTVY010036533.1:0-17399 GCA_036873755.1 Hanleya hanleyi
AGGTCAGTCACATAGGTCAAAACGATTACCAGTTACTGTTACATGTCATATGAATTTGGAAAGCCAGACAGTAAACATGGTGAACATTCAAGAGATATTGTGTTAAAAAGCAAGAGGGACAGACAGATGGACGGACAACGCATACAATACCCTTTAGCCAAAATTGGCTGTGGGGTAAAAATCAATTGTACTTAAAGCATAAACATAATTTTCAATGATTTACTGATTTTCTGGTCACAGTGACCGCGACCTTTCGAGTTCCTTACCCCATGGGTGAGATATATCAATTGGTATCAATTCATGACCTGGAACTGTCCAGAGATTTCGCACAGCTTACAAAAGTTAACAGACGGACAGACAGACAGACAAACAGGAATCATGGGCATGGGAAATTTTCCACTTTAAGACATGTAAAATATGGGGTCGGCTCAAATTTATAAGAACAGAAAGTTGACAGAATGGTCCAAAATGATGCAGATTATCCATTTTTTCTTTGCTATTTTAACGATTATAGAGAGGATGATCAAAATTATTAGAAACTGTGAGAAATGAATTTTGTCCACAAAATTGAGGGTGATTAAATTTTGATCTGGTGATTGAATTATTAGAAGGCTCAATTATTAGATTATTGTCTCAGGAAGACAAATCTACCAGCAACTACCATGACAACCAGCAACCACCATGACAACCAGCAACTAGCATGACAACATTAATTTCCCCTCTCTAATATAGCCACATTGTATGTACATACCAGGTTATTCTTGATATGGCTTTCGAAATGGAGACCTCTGCCCACCGAGCCCCGTCCATCTAAAACAACCACAGCATAGCCCTGGGAGGCTAGAGTGTGCAAGCGGAGAAATCTGAAATACATTCCATTAAGGTGGAAGGTATTACAACATACTTTAACTTTATGGATTATAATACTATCACAACCACTGAAGAGATTGTTTTTGTCTTTGACATGTCTGAATGAATTTTTTCTACATACATGTTGTTAAAGCTGAAAAAGGATGACGTGAGATCATAACAATCTCCTTTTTTTGATGAATTCCAAGTTCTGTTGCTGGGTTAGGTTTAGGTACATATATTTAAAAGTTTGTACTCAGTGTTTCATGATCTGTGTTTTTCATGCTCAATGATTTGTACTGTGTTCCATGCTCTCTATGTTTTATGTTCAGATTTTTAGTACTCAGTGTTTCAAGCTCAGTGTTTCGTACTCAGTGTTTTGTGCTTAGTGTTTCATGCTCAGGGATTTTATGCTCAATGTTTCATGCTCTGTGTTTTATACTCAGTGTTTTAAGTTCAGTGTTTTTCATGCTCAGTGTTTTATGCGCAGTATTTCATGTTCAGTGTTTTGTGGCAAGTGTTTTATGCTGAGTGTTTTATGCTCAGTGTTTAGGGCTCAAATCTTCATGCTCAGTGTTTCATGTTCAATGTTTGTGCCCAGTGTTTCATGCTCAGTGTGTTATGCTCAGTATTTCATGTTCAGTGTTTTGTGCCAAGTGTTTTATGCTGAGTGTTTTATGCTCAGTGTTTAGGGCTCAAATCTTCATGCTCAGTGTTTCATGCTCAGTGTGTCATGCTCTGTGTTTCAAGCTCAGTGTGTCATGCTCAGTGTTATGCTCAGTGTTTCATGCTCAGTGTTTCATACTTAGTTCTTCAAGCTCAGTGTTTCATGCTCAGTTTTCAAGCTCAGTGTTTCAAGCTCATCATTTCATGCTCAGTGTGTCAGGCTCAGAGTTCCATGCTCAGAGTTCCATGCTCAGTGTTTCATGCTCAGTGTGTCATGCTCTGTGTTTCAAGCTCAGTGTGTCATGCTCAGTGTTATGCTCAGTGTTTCATGCTCAGTGTTTCATACTTAGTTCTTCAAGCTCAGTGTTTCATGCTCAGTTTTCAAGCTCAGTGTTTCATGCTCAGAGTTCCATGCTCAGTGTGTCATGCTCAGAGTTCCATGCTCAGTGTTTCAGGCTCACTGTTCCATGCTCAGTGTGTCATGCTCAGTGTTTCATGCCCAGTGTTTCATACTTAGTTCTTCATGCTCAGTGTTTCATGCTCCGTGTTTCAAGCTCAGTGTGTCATGCTCAGTGTGTCAGGCTCAGAGTTCCATGCTCAGTGTTCAAGCTCAGTGTTTCAAGCTCAGTCTGACATGCTAATGTTTCATGTTCAGTGTTTCATACTTACCTCTTCATGCTCGGTGTTCCATGCTCAGTGTTTCAAGCTCATCATTTCATGCTCAGTGTGTCAGGCTCCGAGTTCCATGCTCAGAGTTCCATGCTCAGTGTTTCATGCTCAGTGTGTCATGCTCAGTGTTTCAAGCTCAGTGTGTCATGCTCAGTGTTTCAAGCTCAGTGTTCCATGCTCAGTGTGTCATGCTCAGTGTGTCATGCTGTGTTTCATGCTCAGTGTTTCATACTTAGTTCTTCTTGCTCAGTGTTTCATGCTCAGTGTTTCAAGCTCAGTGTGTCATGCTCAGTGTTCCATGCTCGGTGTTTCAAGCTCAGTGTTCCATGCTCAGTGTTTCATGCTCAGTGTTCCACGCTCAGTGTTCCATGCTCAGTGTTCCATGCTCAGTGTGTCATGCTCAGTGTTCCATGCTCAGTGTTCCGTGCTTAGTGTTTCAAGCATTTTTCCCAGCCAAGCTCTACAGTAGCTTCAAAGGCATTTTTGATCGTTTCTCTTTGAGAAGGAGGAAGTGTTTTCTATTTTTTTTTTCTGATTTGTTATGAGTTCAACTGTCTCTCCTGCTGGCCACAGCTGCAAGGATTCAATATTCAGCTGACAGCACCATGAAACTTCTTCTAGTTTTATTGGTGCATCACCACAACTGATACATTTTAAAATGATCATAAACCCTCAAGTAAAGTTTCCATCAAATGAAAGACCATTGCAAACAGTGTGGGAAAATATTTATTCTATTTTTTACGATTTTATTACACCGAGTAAACTGCAAATAAAGCATGGTATTCTATGGTGGTCTGTTGCAATCATATTTAGGTCCAGTGACGTCACACTGCCTATTACATATATTTCAAACTTTGTATGCACTTTCCAATGCTTGATTCAAGCTTAAGGTGTGTATACTTTGAGTTTCAACACAGACCCACTGTTCCAATGTGCATGTTTCACTAAAATCTGGGAAATTAAATGCAAGATTCAAATTGACTTGACACTTATGAGTTACCATCTCCCATATTTTGGTGACACATGCCATTGGAACATGCACAGTGGGTGTGTTGAAACTCAAAGTATACACACCTTAAGCTTGAATCAAGCATTGAAGAGTGCATACAAAGTTTGAAATATATGTATTAAGACAGTGTGACATCACTGGACCTAAATATGATTGCAACAGACCACCATAGAATACCATGCTTTATTTGCAGTTTTGTCTGTGTAATAATATCGTAAAGAATTACAATAAATATTTTCCCACACTGTTTGCAATGGTCTTTCATTTGATGGAAACTTTGGAACCAACGAAATATGCCCCGTTTGTAAGAAGCTTTGGAGTTATAATCTGGTAGAGTATGGCTGCAGGCCAGTAGTGTGACTCACTTGAGGCCTTTGAAGGCGTTGGTGACTAGCTGTACCTGTGGTCCCCCATAGACAAAGAGAACAGTGGGGTATTGTACGCCAGGCTCACACAAATGTGGTCGATACAACATCCCATATGCAGTATGACCGGCTGAGCTCTGGTACTCGAATAGCTCGGGATTCTTGTGGTCATCTTCTGAAGCTACACAAAATACAATTCAAATGAATAAATGCCAGAAAGAATGAATTGTTAAATACAAAATGCCTTAAGAATGTATGATAATTCAAAAATAACTAAAACACTAAACACTATATTTAACAAGCGTTCTGAGAACCCCAACATCTCCCCTTGCGGGGTCATCCGCCGAAGGTGCAGCAGTATTGAAAGCATACATGTAGAGCAAACAATAAGGTCTGGAATAGGTGATGTGGTACAGACAATAATGTCTGGAATAGGTTATCTGGTACAGACAATAACATCAGTCCCATGTGGGATTATTGGCATATAAGTTAATCCCATGTAGGATGGATAGGTCAGTGCCATCGGATTACTGGCGCATAGGGCAGTCCAGTGTGAGATTACTGCTGGATAGGTCAGTCCCATGTGAGATTACTGCTGGATAGGCCAGTTCTGTGTAGGATTACTGCTGGGTGGATCAGTCCCGTGTGTTATTACTGATGAATAGACCAGTTCCCTGTGTGATTACTGCTGGATAGTGCAGTCCCAAGTGGGATTACTGCTGAATAGGCCAGTCCCAAGTGGGATTACTGCTGGATAGACGAGTCTCGTATGGGATTAATGCTGGATAGACGAGTCTCGTATGGGATTAATGCTGCATAGGCAGTCCAGTGTGGGATTACTGCTGCATACAGCAATCCTGTGTGGGATTACGGCTGGGGAGGCCAGTCCCATGTGGGATTACTGCTGGATAGGCTAAACCTGTGTGGGATTACAGTGGGATAGGTCAGTCCCATGTAGAATTATGGCTGGATAGGTCATGTGGGATTACTGCTGCATATTGCACTCCAGTGTCATATTACTTCTGGATAGGTAAGTCCCATGTGAGATTACTGCTGCATAGGCCAGTCCCGTGTGGAATTACTGCTGGATAGGCCAGTCCCATGTGGGATTACTGCTGGATAGGCCAGTCCGGTCTGGGATTACTGCTGGATAGGTCAGTCCAATGTGGCATTACTGCTGGATAGGCCAGTGCCATTTGGGATTACTGCTGGATAGGTCAGTCCTGTGTGAGATTACTGCTGGATAGGCCAGTCCCAAATGGGATTACTGCTGGATAGACCAGTTCGGTCTGGGATTACTGCTGGATAGTTGAGTTCCGTATGGGATTACTGCTGGATAGGTCAGTCCCGTGTGGCATTACTGCTGGATAGGCCAATGCCATTTGGGAATACAGCTGGATAGGTCAGTCCTGTGTGGGATTACTGCGGGAGAGCTGTGACCTAGGAAAACATGAAACATGTCCACCAAGTTTTATAATCATCCCACGAAAGGTTCAACAAACTTTCCATGTACAGATCTACATGTAAATTTTTGCCCAACAAAAACCTTATCAATGGAAACGTACAAAGTCTAAACTGCAATAATTAGGGCAAAAATTCATATTTAATGTCATATTTCTTAAATAGCACATGCACATCGTCGAATCACGTTGAATTTGGGTAGCAAGTGTCAAACTCATTCAATGAAAGCTGGCAGCTTCAGAAAACTTTCCATGTACAGGTGTACAGGTGTACATGTGTACACATGTACATTATTATTGGCAGATTACTTAGACAAAACCCTCAAAATTTGAACAAAAATTAATATTTCATCTCCTAAATAGCACAGGTACATCTTCTAATCATAAGAAACATGTGTACCAAGTTCATAATCATTCAATGACAGCTGACAACTGCAGCAAACTGTGGTGTACAGATGTACATGTGCACTTCAGCTAAACGCAAAACTATCATTTGCCATAATTTGGAGAAATATTAATATTTCATCTCAAAAATAGTACAGGTACATTCTCTAATCATAAGAAACATGTGTACCAAGTTTTGTAATCATCCAATGAGAGCTGACAACTGCAGCAAACTTACCATGTACATATACATGTATACATGTAGAGGCCTACATGTACAATTTACCTAAACAGAAAACTCATTCATTTGCCATAATTTGGAAAAAAATTAATATTTCTTCTCAAAAATAGCACAGGTACATGCTCTAATCATAAGAAACATGTGTACCAAGTTTCGTAATCATCCAATGAGAGCTGACAATTGCAGCAAACTTACCATGTACATGTACATGTATACATGTGGAGGTCTACATGTACAATTTACCTAAACAGAAAACTCATTCATTTGCCATAATTTGGAGAAAAATTAATATTTCTTCTCAAAAATAGCACAGGTACATCCTCTAATCATAACAAACATGTGTACCAAGTTTCATAATCATCCAATGACAGCTGACAACTGCAACAAACTTTCTAAGTACAGATGTACATGTGCACATCAGCTAAACACAAAACTCTATCATAGGGATTTTAACATTGGAGCACCCCAGGGGTAGTACCCCCAGGTGGCATACCCACCCCCCATATTTTTTTTATTTTTTAAATATTTTTTCTAATTTTTCTAGATTTTTTTTTAATTTGCTAAACCAAAAACCTTATCATTTCCAGGCAGGGGACACCGACACCGACGACGACATCCTCTTTCCCCCCTCACAATATCTCCCCTTTACTTCGTAAAGCGAGATAAAAATGACAATGCACATCTGGAAGGTACTATTAGAATCTTCCATGTAAGTTTTGAGGATATCCATCACATACATGTAGTAATCCTAAGTATATAAAGAAAGATTACATCATATGAAAATATTGTAACTGCAGACAGATGAAACATATATAATCAAACAGTAGGCCTAAGAAGCAGGATGATAAGTGATGCTAGTATTCAATGATGATGATACGACATGGGAGCTCTTTGTAATGACCTCAGCAAGTAATACGAGGTATTCGAGATTCCCTCTTGTATTTATGACAACAGCCTGATAAAATTCCTCCCAGAAGAGAAAGACGGACAGAATGAAATGAGGTCTGGCGAGTTATACCTTCCTCGATGTCAGAACAATTACCCGCATACCCAAGTGATAGGAGAGTAGCGTAATACAGCCCATCCCAGGGCACATGGAGCCCGAGTTCAGTAACAAAACTGTAGACTGTCACGCGGTGGAACAAAACGCAATCAAGCTGCCCAGGGAATTGTGAAGAAATATTAAACTGCCTGGAAATCACAGTTTTTACGATTCTAAGATTTCCAACCACCTGCTGTCAGATGTTCTTACTTTATACTTGTAACATTTAGATTCACCAGTGTTAACACAAGAACTATTGTATTTTCTTGTTGGTCGTTACCATCACGTTACTTTTGGTGAAATTACTCGGCGGTTGTACACACAACATTTTGTTTTTTACATTGCCTGCACATACATGTAATCATCAAAAGTCTTAATCACTCCCCTGAGAAGTCTAAGGAGAGTGATTTTCATTGGGGCAATCTCTTTCGATGGTGATATCAGAGGAGTTGTTTTTTTTTTAGCTCCCCTCGCATTTTTCAATTTGTTGATTTCGGCCCAGTTAACCAATCAAATGACAGATCTAGAACAGTCACTTCTGGTTGATCTGCTAGTCTAATTGTGCAAGCCTTCCATCCAATCTAGTAGAATGCAGATTTAATTCAGACATCTAAATTGGCTGTTATATTTGACCCAGATTCAATTCAAACATATAAGCTCACATCTGATTGGTCTGCACAATTACTATTTAAATTCAGAGACACTAATACCTCAATTGTCTCAGAATAAATTTGCGTGATAGGTACAGACAGATTGAGATAAACGATATAAAGTGTAAATCTAATAATTTGAAAGAGGTAAGTTTGACTCACCCGAGCATTGTTAGAATATTTCCCTCTTGTCTCCAAAAATCTGCTGACGCCGAAGTCATGAATCTGCGAATGGCATCATTATTGGGTGCAAAAAGTGTGTATGAGCCATTCTTATCCGCTAATATGTTGTCAGGTATATCAAGAGTCTGTTGGTGAGAAAATAAAGTTGATTAAATTATTCTTCGAAGGAATCAAAACATTCGGTGACAAACTGACAAAAGTCTTTACGTTACAAGGAAATTCTTCCTGTGGGCAAGTCCATCATGTCAAAAGGTCTTAATTGATTACACTTGACATAAAACAGGGTTAGCCTTTTCACTTCTAGGCTGGATGGTTCTCCTTAAGTGGTCATCTATTGTACTGGTCTTACAGGCGAGAAGTGCCTTGCTGTGGCTTCTACAAGTTACATGTACAAAATTTATATGATCAAGACAATGACCAATTTCCACTATAGTTCAAGTTAAATCTCTGGACAATGTTCTCTGGCCTTTATGGCAGCGGGCAGTGCACCGACACCTCACTGGCCGCTTGATCTCCGGTTAGTTCCAAGCGCTGCCCTATGTTTTTAACCCAGAATATATATTTAATCAATTATGACAGGTATATTTTTGACCTGAGGTTGTCAGGGTTATCATAAATGTAAGCTTTCAATGTAGGTTATCATAAATGTAAGCTCATAAATGTGGTCATTCCTTGAAATGGTGGGAATATTTTATCCATATTATCATATTTACACCAGTTATCAATAGTTGAAAAACATGCTCCATGTTATAAACAGAGGGGAGAGATCATGAGAACAACCCGAAGCTCACGTTGACCCACGTGCTGTGTGCACCAGTGTCGCTGACACCGGGCCGAGACAGTATTGTCCAAGGATTAATGTGGGAAGCTGTAATTATGCCATGGTACATATATGAACACATTCAAATTCACCAATGAACCTTAACAAGAACTCTATGAATGGTTGAATTCTCGTCCAGATCTGGTTAGGGGAATCCCGCTCTCTAAAATGGAGGTAAAAAGGGTTGTTTGCGCTGAATAAATCAGTTCACATGATGAATTCAGCAAAATCCTCTTGAGGCGCATACAGACGTACTAACATGAAGCTGCGCTATCGAAACCCCTCGGCTCTGAACCCCAGCTATTATAATGTAAGGGTGTCTCTACCAATTGATTGGCTTGTGGGAAGAAATATTTACCCCTGGTATTGTAAGTGTACTTTCTTTGAAAAAAAAAAAAGTTTTCCTCCCCTTAAATTAATTTGTTTCTGGAATAAATTGAAAGAGCTGTATCGATGTCTCACCAAAACAACAGTACACATGGCTAGATAAATACAGTACATGTATACTAAATGGCACATGTATGTCATTTTCAAAACAGATTTGCAAGCATTCTTTGCATTGTCTATTAAAGAGAATAAATCAATAAATCAGTCATCCAATCAATAAATAAATGTGATAGTATACTAACATGATATAGAAATAATATGCAAACTTAACATAGGAATTAGTGGATTTTGTTAGACAAGGGGCATAACTCTGCAAATGCTTTCTGACACGACTCATTTCGATAGGCATCTAGTGTCATTTTCAAAACAGATTTGCAGGCATTCTTCGCATTGTGTAAGAGAATAAATCAATAAATCAGTCATCCAATCAATAAATAAATGTGATAGTATACAAACATGATATAGAAATTATATGCAAACTTAACATAGGAATTAGTGGATTTTATTAGACAAGGGGGGCATAACTCTGCAAAATACTTTCTACACGACTCATTTTCGATAGGCATCTAGTTCAGGTCAAGAGAAACAACTGTATCACGTTAGGATGTTGTATATGGAACGGTTCTGAAATTATCACAATAACAAATCATAAATGGATTTTTATTTGTAAAAAGGGGCATAACTCTGCAAAATATTGTCCGAGATGACTTATTTTCGATAGGCTTCTGATTTACGTGAAGATAAATAGATGTAACAAGTTTGGTTGCCATGCATGAAACGGTTCTGTAGATATCGCGGTAACGGACGGACGGACGTACGGACAGCCGTACATGATGACGACAATACCCCTAGGCCAAAGTTGGCCGAGGGGTAAAAAAGTCAATTGTCATCTATCTAATTTGCATAATAATAGGCCAAACATCCTTCGCGCTGTTTAAACAACATTGGCTGGTTCTTCACATGGCAAATTCATTTTGACATGGAACAATAGATAAATCAATGAGCCTGAAATTTTGATGCATTTGTTCAGAAGGAATCAAAAGTTACTGAGCAAAAACAACTTTTTTTACCTCCGTTTTAGAGAGCGGGATCGCCCTAACCAGCAGATATCTCCACAGGTCAATGAAATCCCTGAGAATTCTTTTTCACAATTTGAACTGACCAATCAAATGCTTAAAACCAGAAAATATCCAATGATGCACTCTGTTTTCTATAAAGCTCCATAATTAACTCTAGGTGTGATATTGAAGTTTTAGAGGTCATGTCCTGCCCGCTTTCAGTGCTATCCACAGTTGCCTGGCTTGTGGGATATTTGATGGTAGATGAATATGTATACTTTAAATAAATTTAGAAATTAAGAAATTTGATTATTTTCCTTCAAATGGACTTCTTTAAATATTTTTCCGGAATATCAAGTTTAATAATTCATCAAAAATGTGCATATGGGCAATTCCGTGTAAACATGGACATGATCAGTAAAAAATAAACCTAATGGTATGCTACTAATTCTTTTCCTATAACATAGTTTATATTCCTAAGTTCGTGGAAATAATATTTTATGTGGGTTTTAATCCACTAATAGACTTCTATTTTTTGATGAAATGTCGTGCAAAATAGCATAAAATTCTCTGTTCATCATAGGGTAGATTTGTCATCTTGGCTACTCTTACTTTATTGAATAAATCTTTATCTATTGCCTACAATACATTGGCCTAATCATGTACTTTAACCAGAAAATGCAGGTAGCTGAAATTCCATTTAGTTTATGTAGCATACACAGTCTGTTATATGATGTAACCTGAGTCACGAAAAATGATTTGTTTCTAAACTGATAAAAATCCCAGAGCAGCATTAGGCCATAAAAAGTTAATTAATTGTTTCTCAAGTGGCGCCGCATCCTCGATTTCTCTCCCGCTGGGCACTTTTTTTTCACTTTTTGGAAAAAAAATAAAAAATCCGCCGCATCCCTGGCATACTGTCCGCTCCCATTCTTTTTATTGCATGTGTAAATGTGCTTGTAAACTGTGTTTATTCGTTGTAATGTCTATTCGTTTCCCAAAAATGGTGTTTTACTATGTTTGTGAAAAAGAAAAATGCTTTAATACGTACAGAGATGTCATCGCCATGATCGTATCGATCACAAAATAGTTTACAACCGGCAGTTGCGCGAACTCGTTCCAGTTTCAAACCAAACTGCGCATATACAAAAATCAGACCTGAATATAAGCGGAAGCGGATTGCCGTATGTTTTTATTATGTAAATTTCGCTTCTCCGTTATCGTAATTTTATAAATAGCGAATAGTATATTTATCATAACATTATTTATTAAAATCTTCGTCATAAATTGTGCACATTTCAACACGAAAGGCTGTAAATTAAAGAAATATTTTCATCCTAGTCTCCGGTTCCAGCGTCGGTTATGCTTTTCATTATGCTCTTTGCCTAGTTTAAACAATTCATCGGAAATGGGTCCAATGAAATGAAATTTGTGATTGTATTTTTACCGCATTTTTTATCCGTTTTCACAATGCTGGTTTCAGCATACATTGCTGAATGTCGAGAACGTGGGGCGGTTAACATGCTGAAGGACTGGACAATTATACAGGTTAGCCCAAGTGCCACCGTGATCGAGGTCCTGAACGAGGTGACCGGTATCATCCGATGCCCAGATTTCGACGACGCGATATCGTGTACAATTGGAAAATCTAAGCAGGACGGAGATTCCATCCCACTTCAGGCCACAATCGGAGAAGCAGTTGATTTGTTTGGCCATTTTCTTAGATATAAAATAGATGTACAAGAAACTGACGACGCCCCTCAGCCGAGTACAGCAGACCCGGGTGAAAATTGCATTTATTTCATAGAATATTTCATTTTGTGTGTGTTTAAACATATATGGTCTTCCCGGCTTGTAAAAAAAAAAAAAAAAAAGATAAAAAACCGCCCGCATCCTTCCTTGAAAAAATTAAAAAAAAAATTAAAAAAAACCGCCCGCCCGCTCCTGAAAAAAAAAAACCCACTTGAGAAACAATTAATTAATTTTTTATGGCCTTAGAGAAATATTTCATAATTTCTTTGTCTTACTTATGCCTTAGTCATTTCTGATAAAGCTGCTCATATATATTGAATAGAAAAAAATGCTGGTACTTTGAAAATTGTAACCTGAGTCACGTGTAACCTGAGTCACGTTTGATGGGCATCTCATTACACATAATGCAAAGAAAATAACTGCAACTTTACAGCTGTAAAAACTACTATACATATGCATTGATGACATACATATTTGAGACCAAAATTTTGATCAGTTATATTGCGATTCTTTCCACCTTCCAGAGTTCGAATTTGGCACCTGTCCGTCAGTCCGAGACTGGTAAAAAATCAAACGGACTGGTGTGAGTGACTGAACAACAAGTCCGTCGGACTGGTAACAAAAAATCTCTCAGTTCATTGTGTAAACTATTTCTCTGGATATCTCCGCACAATTTGTAAAGAATGAAAAACGAAATGTCTGTTTTCGGTTACCCGGCCGAGTCTAAATAAATCGTGCGAGTCTAAAAAAATTTCCAGCAAAGTCCAACGAAATCACGACCACGGTCGCGTTTTACGACAACAACAACAACAACCGTAAAGCAGTGCAAACACTGTCAGCATACCGTAAAGTGTGACTGTAATGCAGCATGGCAATGTAGGTTGGCGATCTTTTCAGAAAATAAAGCTCCCAATTCCAGGTCGGGAATCGAGAAATCAGCAACATAATTACGCTTCAGTCGATCTGATCATGTTTACCAGGACAATTTTAAACATATTCTCCATCAACTTCGAAAGAAATCTACTGATTTTTTGGCTTGAAATGGCGTTTGTTGAAGCAGTGTTATTCGCGACGACACGTGCAGTCAAAGTCGCCGTCAAAGTCTAGCCGACGGGGTTGGTCGTCTGTGATTAGCTTCACACTCGCTCAAGAAATTCAAGAAATGCACAATTATTAATTTCTTATTTAGTAGCAACCATCACAGAGCACAAAATATTCATGATGACAAATGTTCCCACATCATCTTTTATTTACTATTAACGGACTAGTAAAAATATTTGCGGACTGGTTACATTTTTGGCTCACCAGTCCGGTGGACTGGTTCAAATTTTTCTTAAATTCGAACACTGCCTTCCAAGTATGACTATACACATTTGTGCATAATATCCTAATTTGGGATTTTGCTCTATGTAGTTCCACTGCACCTTGATATTAAGAGTTGGATTGCTGAACTCTTCTCTGTCATTCATGTACATTTGTCTTCGAAACAAGATATAAACTACACCAATCATTCCTATTGATAATGAAGACCGTAGATTCAATATACAATGTAGGCAAATCATCTCCAGAACTGGCATTAGTTTGTGTGATATTTGCATTTGGATTCTTTTGGGTGCAATACATTGCATAAATGTGCTTGCATTTATGGAAGTTCTTCTAGAGTGTATGTGTGTATCGAACTGCACATACATCACGTTGAATTGTTTCTTTTGAATTGGTCTTACTGATTGAGTCCTATCATACACGTACATATACACCTAAAATACTACACATATCATGTGTACCACAAACTGGACCATGATACTGCAGTGATGGAGAGATAATAATGAACTTAACATGATAAAAATCTGTGTATTCTAACCAAGCATATTTTGAATTATCATGCAGCATCATTCATATATTAATAGTGTTGCATATTCTGTATTGAATACAATTTTGTGTCAACGATTAGATTCTGACAAACTGTAACCTGAGTCACGGTAACCTGAGTCACACAATCTTCTTTAATTATCTCCCTGTTGCTATTATATATCAAGTTCAATATTGCACATATATTTTACTATGGATGTACTTTGTTTAATCAATATTTGATGAATTCTCTCACATAATTAATTCAAAGTGAAATCTCATTTGAACTATAGTGGTCTGGGGGTCATTTCGTTTTCTTGTAACTAAACATGATAAAAAGCAACTTCTTCTATCCAAATACATTTAGAATTATCATATAGCTTTGTTCCAGTATTACTAGTGTTGCATGTTCTGTTTTGAGTAAAGTTTTGCATCAATGTTTAGCCCCGGACAAACTGTAACCTGAGTCACGCGATCTTCTTTAATTATCTCCCTGTTACTATTATATATCAGGTTCAATATTGCACAAATATTTAGCTACCGATGTACTTTGTTTAATGAAAGTTTGATGAATTCTCTCACACAATTAATTTGAAGAGAAATCTTGTTTGAACAATAGTGGTCTGGGGGTCATGTCTTTTTTTCGTAACCTGAGTCACGCTCTTGTTTTTGTACATAAAAGTTACAATTTGAACGTAGACAATCAACTGGTTGTGTAATTGGTTAGGTCTCACCCTGAAGTAAATAACTGCTGAATGTGGGTTATTACAATAACATGTCATTTATATTAAAATCTGAGCAAATTGAATTTGCTCTTGGGGCTCTGAATGTAACCTGAGTCACGCTGGAATTGCCCATAAGCATGCCTCTACTACCAAATATCGCACTAGACAGGTAACTGTCACGTTTTCGAATCTGTTGTCACTGTCTCCATGGTTGAGGTAAACAAGTGATCTGATTGGTCAATGTACACAAGATGTTGCTTCGCTGATTGGCTGACAAATAAAGTCACATTTACCATGGACAAAATTCATTCTCATGTGAACCAGAGGTATCTAGAGGTCACCCAGTGAATGCATACCCTGAGAAGTCTGGCAAGCTCTGTCAGACTAGGGTCATCATTGATCTCCAAGGCGATGGTGGAGTAACAGTCCCTTCCGTCTCCTCCGTAATCATCTGGACAGGTACAGTTGGTCTTGCCCACTTTCTCAGACTTGCATATAGCCTACAGAGCAAGGGTGACATTGCGCACAATCTACGTGAATGGGGACATACAGTGGGGTGTGGAATTTTGTAGGTCTAATTTCAATTAGACCTTGTGAAAAGTAACGGCTCAATATAAACTTTCTTTTTAAAAGCTCCAAAGTAGAGGACTGATTAAGACTGTGTGCCATCTCACCTACAGCAATGAAAACTGCTTATTACTTCTGCCTGTAACCACGGTTACTGCCTTTATGTAATAATTGTTTGCTTTTGGGTAAAGGATGACTTGAGAATATTGGACAGATTTTTATGGATTACAATTTTTTTTATTTCAATTTGAGCAACATTTCTCTTGAATGATTATATCTGTTCTATAATAAGCAGCAAGTAAAATTGTGAAAGATATTCAATGTCAGTCGTCGCAGGCAGAACTGAACAATCTATGAGAGATATACATTCGGACAGACGATAATTCAATATCTCTCTAGGGTCGAAATAAATGAAAAATCTTGAGTGTGTTTATCTTTATGAAGTTGTTATATCCCAAGTATTATGATTACATACCAGTGGGTGACATCCACCGTTGTTGATTGTACAGCTGTTATCCGTGGAACAATAAGTGCCGTTTCCATGGTAACCCTCGTTACATGTACAGACATACTGCGAGAAAAAACATGAAATAATCAATTTCTTTTGAATTATTGACCTGTATATTTATCTGTATATTTCTATAAAAAAATAGAATGAAAATATTTCCTCAGCGCCAAAAACAATTATCAAAGCTGTTTTTCAACTTTACACTATGGACTGACAGTATTATTAATATAGAGGAAATAACTTGTCCAAAAACATACATCTGGAATAAGATGGATCTCTTGAGATATTATCCAGGTAAACCAGTCCTGGTACTGGCTCAAATCCTAGGCTGAATTTAGCAATGAAACATTCATTATGGTTGTCCGCTGATGGTAAATCAAAGTAATTAATGTTTTGAATAATGTGTGTTGTTGCATTCATAATTGTGTAATATGAGGAAAATATAAAGAAAAAAATTAGGTTTGTGTGCATTTTTTTGCTGTCAGACACTGTTAAGTGGACTGACCCATGTCCATTTGCTAACCCAGAATACATCTAGGGAATAACCCTGGTTGTGAAGCATTCATGAGAAAATCATAAAAATAGTTTTTAACTTTTTCTTATATTCTATTAAACTGTTTGAAGATAATATAATAATAATAATAATAATAAAAGGCTTTATTTATAGTCGATATTACACTCCTAGGCTGTCGCCTTTCTACCAGAGGGTCGACATATAGAGATAATGTACAATAGCAAGTATATATACAAATAGAAAATAATAGATTGTTTACATAAAGAATAAAAATTTGTAAATATGTATATATTGCACAGCTGAAATAACTGAGACTAACTATCTGGCTAGGCTCTGAGCATATGCTGCCTGAGTGTGGATTTAAAAACTTGAAGGCTGCTGGACTTTTTTATTTCGACTGGAATTTCATTCCAAATTTTGGGGCCGTTGTACGAAAAGCTCTTTTCGAAAATTTTTGTTCTATGTGCTGGCATGTACAATGAATGTGTCTGTGTTGATCGTGTTTGCCTTTCGTGTATATCTTGGGTAACCGCCAGCAGGTCCCTTAAATAAGGAGGCGACAGGCCATGCAATGTTTTGTAAACTTGGACGGATTCGTTAAATTGTACATATTTTCTAAAAGGAAGCCAATTCATTCTAAGAAAGAGATCAGTCTTGGGAGTATAGAAATCTGCATCGAGAATAGTTCTCGCAATTCGTGCCTGCAGACGTTCCATTTTATTTAACATAGGGATGCTGCATTTACCCCAAACTGTCGAACAGAAATCGAAATGGGGGAGGATAAAACAATTATAAAAAGTTTTGCGTGCATGTAAGGGCAAAAATTGTTTAAAATTGATAATCACAATGTTTATCAAAATTTATCAAATTGAATAAATGTTGCTGTGCAAAATTTTTGGCCGGAAGACCTTTGAAGTAAATTCCCTATCTATTAACGTAGAAAAGGGAAATAACCTACTGGGGAAAATGGGCAAAAACATGGAAAATGGCCGCCAAAGCCCAAAACCACCAGCGGACTACCTTAAACATGTTTGTTAATCAAGTTTGGCGGAAAGTTATATAGGATACATTTAATACAGACATGTCCGTCAGGTTACTGTGACGAGGGGCTACAGGGCAATGACATATATTCAGTACAAGAAATAATTCAACAACATAGAAATTGACTCAATGTCGACCCAATATTGATCTGGTTTTCACCTGATGTCAACCTAATTATGACCCAATTTTGGCCCGGTCATTGCCCAGTATTTTGTTCATTAAGCCATTTGAGTACTTTATTAACAATTTGTTCAAGATTTATCTCCGGATATTCATTTCAAAACAGCTGAAATAATTTGAATACTTCCCAAACCAATCCTTCTAAAAATCAGGTGAAGATCAGACCAACATTGGGTCGACATCATCTAGACGTGAATTCGACATTGTGCCAAGAAAGTATAGTGTCGACTTCTTTCTTGTACTGACAACGCCAGAAAGTCATCGTCAATCCATCAACCTGAGCATTGAAGAGGGTTGACTTTCAGTGTTTTCAATGAAAAGTGTCGCCCGTCTCATGTGACGGTAATTCTCCAAGTTTTTATGCCTATATATTTTAACACTGTAATATGTCTTTTTTTCTTTATAATAATAAAATTGTGTCAGTGTGTGAGGCAGTAGTATAGCCACCTGATTCATCAAATTCACAATAGGATAGTTTTTT
>JAVTVY010036534.1:0-15764 GCA_036873755.1 Hanleya hanleyi
GTAAGATAATGTACTACATATAAGAGAGCACAATTTCAATGGCATCAAATACAACATTCCCCAATACAGCCAAATGCACTACATGTAAATGACATAACAAACAAATGAAAGTTCAATCAAGTTCTGTTTTAATTCAACTCTCAAGAATAGACATATTATAAAAGTCAAAATCTTATGAACAAAAGTTATCTTATAGTTTCTCAAGCAGAACCTCACCAAACTAACATGAACCGTAATCGGTACTTATCATTTTCACTACCGGTACGTATCCAAGGCTCAAAATATATGCTCGTTTCTCACTATTGTTATACTTTTGTAGTTCAGTAATACTTTAAGGATTATCCTTTGAAAAAATATTACCTTACCTTTCTTTGGAGTAAAAAAAAAAAAAAAATAACTCAGTGATTTATTTTTTTGTTTATTTATTTATTTTTGGAAAGGCAAACTCTAAATAAATCAAATTAATAAAATTATTACACCAGACCTCTGTCACATGGCTTTTGCAAAAGAAACAAAGTCCTTAAGTTAAACTGGAATAAGTTAAAGGAAACAAAACTATCCACATTCGGCATGTTGTTGTTGTTGTATTCAACATTTGGATTTCCATTCAAAGTCGCGGGAGTTTTAGAGTCTTGTGAAATCAGCAGCAGTTTTAAACATTGATGTAGCCCAAGTATTCAAATATTTCTTTCTTCTGAGTCTTTGCTTTCGCAGTGCTACTTTTTAGACAACATAGACTTGATCAGTTTAGTTACAGAGTTCACGCAAATATGGATCCACGAAAACTGAACCCTAGCAAAGGCCAGATGAATTGCCGATTTGCAAAAAATTCGGAATCGAAACTCCAAAAATCCGGAAGCGGACTCAAAATTAGAAGTATCGTGACAAGTTTAATTAAGACTAATTACTGTCCTTACAAACGACAAGAATTATTTTATTCTTCAGACAGTTCAGTATTCGAAGTGAGAATTGGTAGTATTCTCATGAAAGAAAAATAATTGATCCAGAGATCCGATTTTAGGTTGAAGTCCGAGTTTTTATACATACACTTCTCGAGCCGTTTATTTTTGGCGCGTAGCATTGAGAGGTTGGGGGAAGTCGCGGGAAGAGAGAGAGAGAGAGCAGACGCTAATTCAAAACAACTAAAATGATATTCTTATCATTGAACAACAACATGATTCGTCGGTCGGTACATCCAAAACAGACACAATAACAACAGACTCTACCATCCGCCTGAGTGATGATACTGAATGAATTTCCCCTGCAAGAATAGCGCCAAATTTCGCTGTTTCAAAAGTTGTTGGCGGGTGTTCGTTGTACTTCTGTCCAGTTCTGGTTCAACCAGTATGTCGTAAATGGATGCTTTTAATTATACACTTGGTAGTCTGACAAACGTTTGGGCAACACTCTTACTGCCATTTGATGATGACGTGTGAATCATGTGTCCGAATACCCTACCCCAAAAGGCCGCCGGGCTGATGTGCGTCCGACGACATTCGACAACAACAACACATCTGGTAAGATTGTTCACTGTGATGTTCCGTGGTTGTCTTTCATGTTACTCATTGAAGTTAAAAAAACAACCAAGTTTAATTAAACCTGTGACTGTGTTTGTTAAGTTGAAAAATGTAAAACCACCACCTGAACATGCTCGTTCGTTCTTGACATTTCCACAACAAATTCTGCTCAAAAGAGCACACTGTACAACTATGGCATGTGTGGCAACTTCACCAAGAAATTCAGAAAAGCAAAATTGTGATCCTTGATAAACTATTAATTTCAATAATTGTTTAATATCCAAAAGATTCATTTGTGTAAAAATTTATATCCGAAATATGGGCAAAAACGTCAAAATATTAATTTTATATTTGATTTTATTTGTTTGCATTTTATTTTCAGGTAGGCCTATATCGGTGTACTGATTGTGGAACTGATATTGGGGAATTTCGGAAGAACAGCATGAAGAGGCACACTGGACACCCCTGCCCAGGTTGGAGTGTGACACAAGACATACTGTCGATCCGTAATTTCAAAGAAGTAGCACTGTGCTGGAATTTACTGGAAAAAAACACGTTCACAAGGCATGGATCAATCCTTTCAGTGAACCGAGTGTTGACGAAATATTATTGGATGCCTAGATGAAAGATTTTTTTATAAAATCGTGACATGGTTATGTCACTGAACATGCTAAAGTGTGTTAACTATTCACAATTTAAAGAAATTGATAGTCTTCCCAGATCATGAGAGAGTTTGCTCCTATTATGCATTGGAGTTTCATATATCTAATTAAATATATTGCCAGGGCCAGACAGTGCAATAAATTTTGAAAAGCCCCACACCTCCTAAGTATTTACATACCGTCTCTTGTTTAGGACTCTGGATAACAGGTAGGAAAATATACAATACCATGCTGAGTCGATTATGCCACTCAAGTTTATAATAGTGATATTTCAACCTTTAACATGTTTAAAATACCAAATTAAATATAATTCATATCACCTTCTTGTCTTGTTCTTCATATTCAAAACCTTGTTTAACAAATTAACTTGTGTTTGTGATTATATGTGAGCTATCTGAGGAGCTGTGCCAGTGCATCACCCCAATATCTTCTTTCCATTCGTCCTCGTAAACCAGGCACCCAGGACTCGTGAGAGATGTTATTATACTTGGTTGGGTTACAAACTTAAATATTTGCACATTTTTGTGATTTTCGGATGTCAATCACATATGTACATGCAATATTGCAGCAACATGCTTGACTGGAATGCTGCTGCAATTTTAGCTTGTGGCGACTTGTTGCAGCAATATTGCCGCTATTGCAGCAACCTAATTTGCATAGGAAAAGATATTGCTGCAATATTGCTGCAACTAGTCACCAGAAGGCTTGTATTTTAATAAGGGCTGTGCAATATGCATAATTCTGTCATTTTTCAGTTTCCGTGTTCCACACGGAGATAACTCCGTGTGACTCCGCATCATTCGGAGTTTTCTCCGTGTCAATATGCATATTTCAGTCATTTCTCAGTTTCCGCGTTCCTCCGTGTCATGCGGAGTTTTCTATACGTAGATTCCGTGTTGAATCGTCCCAATACTCCGCATGATTCCGCGTGGCCAATGCGGAGCCATGCGGAAATCAACTACACGGAGTTTACGCGTAGTTACGCGTAGATTCCGTGTGTCACGCGGAGATCTGATCTACGGGTGGGGGAGTCTACGCGAGACCAAAACGAAGTTGTGCAAATTAGCTATTTTATTTCTCACTCTAGTGGAGCAGGCTTCTTCGTTTATTCTAAGAAACAAACGGCCTAACATATTTGAAAACAAAATAAAATCGGCGGCAGACGACAGGAAAATGATATGCTTTTTATTTTGTGATGGGGGCACTTCGAGGTGGGGGCACTTCGAGGCCCACCATGGGATCATTTCAATCGATCGCTTTCTGGAGATGTGTCTTCGTTGTATGGATGTGATTGCACCGATGTCGGATGTAACGGGACCAGTCGGATGTGACCATTTGGGAAACGCCCTATTACACTCAGATAGCACCCGTTACCGCATGGCTACGAGCAGAAGTTTCTACGTACATGTATGATCGTGCCATGCGTTCGGATGATGGCATCTTGTGAACGCGATATCTCGAGAACAATTCGACCAATCGACTTCAAACTCGAGAAGGTGAGCACTTCACATCAGTTAGACGGCCATTGGTATTGATTTTTATTGAGGCAATATGTATTTCAAGATAGTTGGCATTGGCCATCTTGGATGCCGTACATCCTGCATCTTGTGATCGTGATATTTTAAGAACAACTCAACCAATCGACTTCAAACTTGAGAAGGTGCTTCACATGAGTTAGATGGCCATTGGGATTGATTTTCACTGAGGTACATAATCCAAGATGGCTGCCATTGACCCTCTTGGATTCCATCCGTCCCGCATCTTGTGAACGCGGTATCGTGAGAACAAATCGTATGATTGACTTTAAACTTGAGAAGGTGCTTCATATGAGTTAGACGGCCATTTGTATTGATTTTCATTGAGGTAGTATGTAATTCAAGATGGCTGCCATTGACCATCTTGGATTTCACTCACCCATATTGTACCCATCTGTGTTGTGAACGCAATATCTTGATTTCTGCTTCCCAAACCTCCTAAGATTGTCTCAATTCCAGATGACGTCTCTTTCCACATATCCACTTTCCAAGTTATATTTAAGGAGATATTGCAAACGTATATGCTGTACGCTCTCAAACAGGCTACTTGGCGGAGGACCTGCTAGCTACTCAGCTTGTCAGAATACAATGCCTGCTAAGTTACACAGTGCTGTAATAAACTACAGTACTGGTGGAGGCAACATGGGCTTCCAGAACGACTGTCCCGCTGTTTTCACGTTATCTGCCACTGTGCATGCAACACTCAAATTCAAGCAACTTGTGATTCATGCTACTAACTGTGCGCAAATGTGGAGGTTTGATTGTGGTCAGCGGAGGTGGTTACTTACTGTCATTCTTTCTTTCCGTTGTTTTTTTAAACTTTCTACTCTTCCCTGGTCAACAGGATCAAGATTGGCTAACACTTTCTTTCTCTTCCTGGTACCCCTCTTCCCACCTCTTTTAACACCGCCCATCTTCCCGACGTCACCCGACTGGCCTCCCTCACCTCGACCCCTCTGACCTTTTCCTCGACTTCTTGCCCTGGCTGCACCACCCCTGGCTTTCTCTCTCCGGCTTGGTCCTCCAGCTGCACCTCCATCCTGACCTCCCTTACCCCGAGCCCGACCCCTGCCTCCACCTCCCCGGCCTGGTACTCCAGATTCACAGCCCCTTTCCTCATCTTCCTCCTGCCCACTAATAGCCTTCTCTCCCCTCGACTCTCGAAATAATGTGCCCGGTATGTACCGGTTTTCAGGAATATCCTATTTCAAACAAAATTACCGATGAATGTTGCAATAATTCAAACACAGAAAGTGCTTTTTCAAACATTTGTCTTTGGAGTGGTCAGTTTTATTACATAGATGAACCAAATGGAAATTTGGGTGATTGATGCCAATAAGATGATTGCATTATTAGAACATTCGCCATTATAATTTGTCCCCCGCTTGGATGGGGCACAAGAAATGCTGTTATTCTGGATGTCCATCCGTTCCATCACAGCATGTGGTCATCTGCACGTGACCAGCTAAGTATCGTCAGATATTCACCTCACATTTTGAATGCCTACAGTACAGAGCATCAGTCAAAAATTTCCTCAAAAAGAAAACATCTTACGGAAATTCACAATTTAAATAAGTGTGCGAGAAATGAACATTGAGGTCACCGAAGAGAAAATATATTTGATATTTGCATAGCTGATGACGTGATGTGGGCTGTGAAAACAATGTTTATCCCAAGAACTGAAAAGATAGCTAGTGAAACTTGTAGAAAGTTAGAATTTCTCTTTGCACATGCCTGAACTTAAGATTTAAGAAACCGGGTAGGTAATTTAGCTAATTGAATAATCATGGAATGCAGCCATTCTGCAACATCACCTTCAGAGCATCCCACACGATATGCCAAAAGCCCTCACAATTCAGAAAGGTCACCTCGCTAATAATTATGTCATATTATAATATTCCTTTTGAACACCATGTTAAATATTGCTGAGGTGAACTGATTATGCCACGGCATTTACCTCGGCAATTGCTGATTGCTGAAGTACATGTAAATGGTGTGGGCTATGCCTAGTACGAACACAATCGGTCAAGTATATTATCAGTTACCGGTATGATGTTTGTTCATTATTTTTACATGGTCAGTGTGGGGAATTCTTATTGGTCGAGCTATCGAAGAGCCTTTGTTTAAGCTGAAAAAGCGACAACAACAATTAAATGTGGTTAGTTTTTGTGTAACAATTTCAACTGATTCATACATGTATTTCCTGACTAGTAATATGAAATAGTCTCTGTAAGTCGCATATGCTCACGTCTTTGGGTTCAAAACAAACGCTGAGGTGCAACGTCACAAAGTCATTGGTACGATGTGGCTCTTCGTTTTGTGATGCATAGGCTTTGTGACATTGCCTTGAAAGGCAGGCTCAGTACATCAAATTTCAATTGCCACTATGGTAGCGTAAACCTTGGGATACCCTGATTATTCATATGTGGTGTGTGGCTGAACTAATAGGTACTATTTATGGGATGGTAATTGACCACTCAGCTATCAAACAAACTACTAAGAGGCGTAATAAATGAATATAGCACCCATAACGATTGTCTGAACATCAAATCCTACCATATTTGCCATTCAATTAGCTAATTAAGCTAATTAAATATTCATGGAATGCAGCCATTCTGTATCATTCCCCTCAGAAAATCACACATATGTATGCCAAGTATGGGCACAACTGGTCAAGTATTATTCAATATAGCACCTTAATAACAGGGCATACGTATTCGTCATGAAAGGAAAACGTAATAGGCAACTACATGTAGGGACCCTTTGTTGAACCTGGAAAAGTTACCGGACTTTATTGCACACGTTGTCCCCAGTTTGAAGATCCTTACATGACGAAATGCCCCTTAACAGTGGACATGGTGGAGGTATGACATTAACTCTTTCTGTACTTCGTACAGGCAAGCTAAAAATTAAGAAAAATCCAGAGAGAAAACAACAGAAAACAAAATAAAATAAAAATTGGGGAAATTTCAATTAAAAAAGTTGAAATTGAAATATGCGGGTATGGGATTGAGCAATGCATTGAATAAGAGTAGCATACCCTACTGTAACCTCACAGAATATAGGAGGGTATGTGGTAGGGTGAGGCCCAGTTTAGCAGATAGTGGATAGGGCTTGATGCCCGGGGTAGTGACCTGTCCCCAAGGGTAGTGGGTGGGTTGAATAAATGTAGCATGATGATGATGAAAGCTCCTGCAATATAGAAGGGTAGGGGGTCATTCATGGATCAGTTTAGGAGATAGAGGGCGTTGTTTGATGCCCCAGAGGTGGGATATATGTCGAGGTGCGAGTATAGTATACCCATGTTTTATACAGCACCATGCTCCCCTCTACCTCTTCTCGCAAACTTTGGGTATACATGTACCTTGTCCATGAGACAAAGAAAAAATCCTATTTATTTTGTGATGAAAAGGTCAATTATTAAAATACATATGAAATATGAATCAACTTAATGACAAAATACACCTCAACTTTTGGACATGAGCACCATCAGGTAGCATCCACTGGAAGGTACATGTATATGGTCACAAAATCTAACAGATACCGGTACACCCTATGTATCAACAGTGCAGTCAAGCATTATGTATGAATTCGCCACTATGATTTATACTTGTTTGGCAGAAAAATTGTATTCTTGGAATAACATCACATGTACATGTGTGGAATTAAAGTTGCAAGAAATATTATCATTAGCGATTATATATATTTTTATATAATTTTTATAATAAACTAATTCAAACATCAATCAACATTATTATATAGTGTATGTAATGAAGTTGTTGAATGTAGGAAATATTGCTCTGGTTGTGGGAGTACATGTACATTTGTATATCACCTTTTAAATTTGAAGAGTATATTTACGTTGAATTCTATAGTGCACATATGTGTATGCAAGATATCATTTTTCATATACATGTATGCTGCATGTATTTCACTATATTGGCATATTGGCAGTACATTTGAGAGTGTACATATGTACCATTTCTCTTAAAGAATTATTTTATTAATACTGATCATGATTCATGAACAATACCTTGATGTACATGGACCAGTTTGTATTGGGATGTCAATGAAATTGATGACTACATGTGAAATACTGTTGAATATTACAATCCATGTCCCATTTGCAGATCTTTGTGTTCTCATTTACTTTTCTCATTTAGGAATCTGTGCTTTTGAAAATTAACTCAAGATTGCACATGTACACTGAGAAAACCACTTTGATCATCATCAATGTCACCAATCAGGCATTGGTAGAACATCCTTGAGACCAAGCTTGACAATCAACCCCTACCTGGTCAGGGTGCGAAATAGTCCTTTGCCCGGTTGCCCAGGGCAACCTAAATTTCCTTTGGGCAACCAAATTCTGTCCAAATTGCAATGCATTTGAATGTGTTGGTTTTCCGTGCTTGCCGATGGGCAACTAGAATTTGTTTGTCTATTTCATACCCTGCTGGTGATGATTAGGATGATACTGCATTTCTGGTTATCTCCATCCTGGCGAGCCAGTTTATCGATTGATCTGTTAGATCGATACACTGGCTTGGTTAGTTACTCATATCGGTTCTGGACATGAATAGATCAAATCAGTGAACGTGCTAAGCTACAGGTATGAGAATTGATAGGTTTGAGTCCCCACTAATCCCAGAGTTGAGGGGGGGGGGGGCATTTCGCTTGACTCCTGCATAATCAAAGATGAATACAAACTGCACAACATTTGCGGGATATGAAGACTAGAATTCCAAAATTTTCCGGTCGCGAACCAGACTACTATGCTATGGAGTAAAATTTTTCACAACTGACTTGTGCCAACCATTCCCCGGTTAGTATCTCGAGTAAGAGAACAAACAGCATTGTGGAAACAGCACCATGTCTTAGCACTGGTCTGTGAAAAATACCCACCGAGTGAGTGGATTAACAGATAAACAACAACAACAACCCCCACACGTAGTTTTGAGAAGCTTCCTACTCCCTAGCCCGAAAACATCGGCTAAGGAATCAATTTTTATTTATTTATTTTGTTGTTGTTGTTGTTGCCGAACCTAGCCGCGATTGGAATGCCACGCCCCCTTACCCTATATTCACCTTTCACAGCTAGAGTTTCTGAGTTATACCAGTATATATATACTACTCCCCTGAGTGAAAACGTCCCTCCTGAAACGTCCCTCCTGTATTTGCTGCAAAAAAAAAGACCTGCTACACTTTCTTGTTCTTGATACTCGAGCTATAGGCGGCAATTCGAAAATGGTTCTCGAAAATAAATCCAGCGTAAGTTGCCAATTTTCGAAACTTTTCATTCAATTTACGCGGACCCGTGTATGGTCAATTATGATAAACGCTTGTCTGATGGTTACACAAAAGATATCATCCTACCTCCCGTACTGTGAAAAAATTGTTTGCATCACGAGTGGATGTTGCGGTTACTGTACTACTTGGCCTTGGGCATGACTCCATGATGTTCTTCAAACAGCACATGGATTCCCGCCAGAAATAGATCTATGACGTAAGCAGATTTTGTGTATACAGTCACGTGACGTTTCTCTTCCGCAATGGCGACATGGATGTTCGTCGAAGCGGGGGAAGTTTCAAAATTTTCGGACACGATTCCCTTGCTTTCACGGTTTACAATGACTTAATTGGTGTCGGATATGTACACTATCATGCGTTAGCATGCTTCGCTGCTGATGAAAGCCCACTTGAGATTTAATAAATTTCGTTCATTTTGAGGCTGATTACATCTTTAAACACATGGTTAATACCAAGTTAAACACAACGTTTACTTTTGAGCGCGAAATTGAAATAAAACCCGCGAAACATAAACATAATGTTTACTGCGAACCAAGAGCGAACTAAACAACGTGTTTAGCAAAGTGCAAAATATGATCAATATGCGATAATACAGGAAATTATAAATGAGTTATGTTTCTTTTACTTTCCTCGTGTATATACAACACTATTCGTGAACCACAATAGCTTCAACAACGGGTGGAAATACTCCATGTGGCACTTTATTCATGCAGTTTACCCATTAATCGAGTCAATTGCTAAAAATAAATAAATGTTTCTGTAAATGACTTCTTTCACAATTTCTTCGAGATTCCATGCAGTGATATATATATTATTATGGTTTGTTTAGGGCCTACTTTTGAAATAATAAAATAGCTCATTGAGGCTTATGTCAGTCACATCGTGTTTAATAGGAAATATATTGAACTAAACATATAGTGCTGGAACTAAACATTTCAGCTAAACATTATGTTTAAATAATAAACATCTAAACGCTCAACTAAACGTGTGAAGCGTCGCCTGGTTTAGAGTGTACCTGTACCCTCACTCACTGTCAGGTAGGTTCTTATGTACATACATGTATGTATATGTAGTGTGCGAGGGTACATCGCGAATGTCTATTGTACACACACGTGTCCAATTTCAAACCTAACAAGTTTCACTATGAATGCCTGTTGTACACATATGTGTAGCAGAACTCCAAATAACGCTGTGAGCGGTCAAATCAACACGAATTATCAACAAAAGCACATAATCTCGCCAGAAAATGCTAATAATTCCCTTTCGATATACCTGGAAATAATGTCAGGCATTATAGAGTTAATAGCAAGGCCAAAGGTCAAGGCCACAGCACCCGAAACTGAATCTAAAATTGTATAGAATATATCTTAAACTTATGATTCATCAAACATCTTGCAACTTTAGACTTGTTATCCAAGTGTTAGGTCAGAGTTCAAGGTCATTTTATTAACCAAACTTCTCATTCCGAAAGTTTAATCATATTTATTTATTTATAGGTCAACCGGTTAAAAGTCAAGGTCACATCATCCCAAATTGAATCTAGCTTCTCTGGACTGTACCTCGAGTTAAAATTCACTGGTTTTCAGGTACATATGATTCCAACAAATCCCATTGATATTTGTGTTTTGGGATTCTTAGCCATTGACTATTATATATGTATGTAATCGAGACCCTCGTGCATACTGGGGCATATTTGTCCCTTGGGACAATTTTTTCTCTGCCTTCTTGCTGAATAGTCACTATACAATGGAAAATTAGCCACATGTTTTCATGAAAAAATAATCCTGCTTAAAATGCATGTATGAATAGTGCCGTTGATCAACAAATGCAGAGACATTGCGAGTGATTTATTGCTATACTTCGAATGGTTTGAGAATATTAAGTGACGGTGTACCATAAAGTCTCATCCTAAGAGGACGATTTGACCTCATGACTTGTTTTTCGCGAAATTCTGAATTTTCCAATCAACTGATAACTTTGACCAGTAGAACGACCTTCAGGGGCTTCAATTTTATTTATTTGGCTTAGAATTCATCCAGAGAGGAGGCTTTGTGCTCATGACTCTTGTTTTTCGCGAATTTCGAAACTTTCTGCTTCAAAAAATATCGGGGCTTCAATTTTTTCATTCGGCTTAAAACATTTTTTTCGTGGAAGTTTATGTTTCTCCAATCTTAGAAAAACTGAAAAAATGAGTAGGTCTAACTTTGAACATTATAGTAGCTCAGGAAACAGAACATAATTTGAAAAAAAATAAGGCACAGCTATTTCTACCGAATTTCAAATTCCTATGGTGGACAGTTCTCCAGAAATGAATGGCTTTCTTTATAAAAATGTATAAATCAAATAATGGAATTAAAGAGATAAACATTTTGGAGGTTATAGCTGATAGCGATGCCCTGTAGCGACTGCTAATGACACAAATGACTCTACATGCAGAGTCGATCACTAATGACACAATTACGACAATTGTGTCATTGGTAGTCGCTACAGGGCATCGCTATCAGTTATTGCAAGTTATCAAAGATTTAGACATACATCATGTGATATATTTTTGCCTCAAATAATTACCGGGTTCCAGCTGTGACAATTTGCGTCAACATGCTCGCTACCACTTTTTGACAGTCGTCTGCTATTTTGTCACACTGTGTGACATTAGCTGGCGACCTGACAACGGCTAATTGACACAATTGTCTTAATTGTGACAATTGTGTATTTGTGTCATAATTGCGACAGTTGGGTCATTAGCAGTTGTTACAATATCCCCGCGCTGATTTCCCGCCACATTTGACAGACGTGGTTTGTGTCAGACGATCGGTCAGACAAAAATTCCACCTCCAGTACAGAGCCCCAAAACTGGCACCCGGTGAGTTAGTGATGTAGGCCTACTCAGTAGTGAATAAATCATTCAGCAACTCAGGATGACTAATTCCAGGGGGTATCGATCTAAAATTCTAATTTCTTTTATTTAACGGCCCAGATCACAGGTGTTTGGCAAGTTAATTAGCTTGGGGGTACACTGCAAAAAATTGTGTTGAAACCATTTTAGCATCAGAATTGTGTTGAAAATAACACAAATTGTGTAAGAATCAACACTAATTTGTATTGAACTCAACACAATTTTGAGCAATGGTATGTAACAAATAAAATTATGAAATGGATGGAATTAACAAATAATAACAAGTAGAGATCTGTCTGAATAATACCGTGATATTGCAGCCGCTCCGGACAAAAAGTGGGCGTGACCGCAACGGCGAGACTTGAATTAGGAAACTGAACGGAGATTGCCGAGTTGGCCGAAGTTGTAACGGAAGTTGTCTGGACGCTAAAAATCAGGGTGTTTGGTAGCCCGAAAACATCGGCTAAGGAGTCTATTTTTTTATTTTTGGTTGTTGTTGCTGACCCCTTTAGCCCGAATCACATCTACAGACCGAAAAGGAAAAAAATAAATAAGACGTCAGTCGCTCGAGATCTATAACTGCACACGGCGTGGGGAATTGAGACAGACGCACAAAAAGCATTTTGTCGAATAAATAATATGATTTGGCATCTCCTGCACTATGACAACCACCTAATGACTCCTTTAATTAGATGGAATCTGCCATCAAACACGGATTTTGTCATTTTGCCGTTGGGTTTCTTTCGCCATAGTTTACAGGGACATGCGCAGAATGGGATTGGTCTTCTGACTCACGTCATCAAGAACCAATAGCGACGTGAGTTTATTCACGTGATCAGGAAGGTCACGAGATCAAGGTCATATTCTCACAAGATGGCAGAAAGGCGCGAAAACGTTAAAATCAATGGAAGTTTTTTCTCACACATTTGATCACTTTTTGTCAGCATCAAAACAGTCATGAGAGATGGTACATGGTTAAAGAAGCTAAGGTCGTCAAACTGTATCAAATTGGCATATTTTTTCTCTCCCGTTTCGTTATTTTCGTCAGCGAAAAGCCGCTTTTCGCGCATAAATTTTTATCGCCAAAATTTAACCTAGGCGCGATCTGGGCTGTGATACGAATGCCACGCCACCTTACCTATTTTCACCTATCACAGCCAGAGTTTCTGGGTTAGGTGTTTGGAAGATTTACGGTCCATAATTGATGGATTATGAGAATCTTTGGATGGTAGCATGAATAATTAACCTCTAAAGAATAAAATAGGAGGTGAAATATAGAGGTAGGCCAATTTCTGTGAAAACGTATACGGATGATCGAGTGGAGGTCGTACCTTAGTGAGTCACCTTGTCCAATCTATTGTTGACGATACCCCCCAGTTAATTAACTTGCCAAACACTTGTGACCCAGATACGTCACATTTATCCAAGGACACTACAATTTATTTTATGGTCTCTGACTTATTACAATCTGTTAGACATGTCGTGGAAAATTCCCATGGAGCCTTCATAAGATTGAATGCTGAGAGATAACAACAGTTGTTCCATTGAACAAGGAATTCGCCCTAATTCTGACATATCAATTTGTCCATTCATAAAACTCTATGTACCGGTACGTCTGTTTAAATCACGTGACACCGTGAAAAGCCTTCGGTGTCCGCCGACGCAAGGTACCGGGTATACGAAATCTCCACACTTATCCGCATAATTTATAAGTACAAAAATAGAACATATTTCAACGACAGTTCAAATGTCGAAGATTTGTAGAATGACAAGCATGAATAACTCGAACACTGATCATCATCTAGGACTTGACAGCAAAAGTTGTCTTTTTCACCTTCAAGGCTGGTGTGCATTTATAAGTCGGTAATTTAGAACCTATGGGATTAGCTTTATATGACCACACACACGCGCTGTCCCCGTCTCGTCTTGTATCTCCTACATGATTCCTGCAAGAGCAAGTTTCAGGTCGCAAACCACTAAATAATCGCCTTACTTAATATGTAGTAAATTGGCAGAGCACATCTTGAGAAAACTATATTCCCTAATATTCGCCGTCACAAATGACCCAACACACCAGGTAGCCTGGCATTTCCGCTCAAACATATGGAGAATTCAGCATACATTCCCCACCAGTTTTTCGAGATAAGACCGCCAGAAATAGGGCCATCCAGCCCGAAACCATTACGGCAAATTCGGAGGTGGCCAATCAAACTGGCCCAGAATTTTTTCCGATTAGAATATGAAAAGGTGGTTTTGATATATTTGATAGTCAAATATTATAGAAACATTTTAAAATACGTCACAGACCATTTCAGGCCCAATCAGGTACAATGGCCAATCAATGTTCGCCGGAAATCAAGTCCTGATAATAATCTTACACCCAGAAACGTCAATGGAGGTTTGTGACCTTCAACCCATCCCACATGATGCAGGTCGGTATACTCGGTATCAGCCCAAACGTGTGGGGAGTATTACTCGAACATCCCGTTGAAAATAACAACCAATGAACGGACGGCGTTCGAGTGTGATACGCTTCCTTCGTGGGATATCGGTATATTTTGACGAGGGCCTAATTTATGCGGAGAAAAAGCTGGAGGACAAACTCTTTGAAGTTCAGAGCGGAAGCGACATCGGGGCGTGCCTTAAGTCAAAATAAATCAATGGATATGAACATGTGAATTAAAAACAGTCGGAGTGGACGGAATATGCAACACAGTGCCTGGCGTTTAATACACTCGAATATAGGTATATTCTGAAAGGTCATGAATTCACGAAGGCTATTCGGAATAAAATGACTGGTCTTCGTCCTGACGAATTCCCCTTCTTTCATGGCTCGGATTTGTCAGATGAACAATGGTTAGGGCATCTTCACAAGTCCTTGTAAATCCTAAATCCTCGCAGAGGGTTTACCTGGACATTTTTAATGATTCGAATGAGTTCTTGAGTCGATGCCTCTATTTTATACAATCTCGTACATTTCATCCCCCGAGGTTGTTCTGAATTAGCATGTCGGTATCCCAAGCCTGCGGTTCTTGCTTCGACTTCCGATGTCGATTTCAGCTTCACATCAAATTTAGTTTGGCCCGCGATGAAATTCAAATCTGTCACATCTCATACCTCGCAGCGGATTGGCCTAATCAACCAGCTTAGCACGTTCACTGATTCGGTTGATTTAGAGGAAACTCCATTGATCTATTTATATCCAGAACTCGTTATATCCTTACAGATCGATCGATACATTGGCTAGCGAGGATGTGGATGTGTCTCACGGGGGCAAAAGGCTCAGACGTGGCAGGCGTGGTTTGACGAAAAGATCTCCCGATTGTCGTGGAAAGTAAGATCTCAACTGCTTGCATGGAACATTTATGAAACATGCGTATGGACAAATGACATCAAAAATATTGATTTTACAATCGCTAAATGTAAATATCGCTGTCAGAAAATCGACTTGACTAGTCCGTACTGAAGCCAACCAAGATGGTATATAAGGGAAATAACATCAAGGACGATATCCGTAATAAGCCACTGAAGACAGACAATTTGACATTGGTTGACTTTTAGTTCACGGAGACGAGCAACTTATCGGCGGTCGGACTTTTAATTTTCGGCGGAAGAAAATCCTTTGAAGTTTACGTTTACCACGCACGATGTTTATCTAGATCTTTAATTATTTATAAATTTATTTATCTATTATGTTTTTATATTTACCACTTAATGTATGTGTGAGTGTGTGTAAGGGTGTACATGTACGTGTGATTGCGAATGCGCGAAAGTGGGTGTTCATGACGCTAGCCATTTGAAAAAAAAATCATTTCTAAATGTCACCCAACGAAGGTTAATTCTACGC